>VDFB02023812.1:0-190676 GCA_007258455.2 Sequoia sempervirens | reverse complement strand
GATATATTTGATATAATGAATAATTATTATTCATTAATGAGACGTCATTTAATTATTATTTATAATTTCTCCTAAGTCTAAAAGGCGAATTTAATAATTTCATTAAATGATTATTAAAAAGAGCTATTGGGTCGAATTTTTCAAGAGAGATATATATTCACAGGAAAGACAAATCGAACCATTATGATATGTTATTCAAATTTGTCTTGTATTTGCTCTGAGCATTGGAGTTTGCAAAACCTAGGGTTTCAGCAGACGATTCGTTTCTGGAGAACGATACCTCTTCAGAAATTGGCAGACTGAGACTGTGCAATACCAGTTGAAGCTTGCATCTTGGTGACTTCACACAGGGGTTACAAATTGAGTTCATTGATTTATTTATTCAGTGTCTAGCAGAGAATATCCATCTAGCAGTTGAGGCGACCTCACAGAGTTGTTTCCATAGAGATCTGGCATTCTCTGATTTGAGCCGTACTTCATTTATTGCTGCTGTTTTGGTACAGGCCGTACCACTGCTGAAAGTCGTACCTTTTATTTTTCCAGAGGAAACGCCTCCTTCAGTTTCTGGCAAAGGCTTCCAGTGCGCCTTGGTATTCTGGAGGATTCTTTCATTCTAAAGTTTTGAGATCTGAGATTGGGAGACAGCCATATTGTATTCTTTCAATCTTTCATGCTGTTGCAGCCGCCATCAGGTTCTTTTCAAAATTAATCATATCTTATCCATTATTCACATTTTTGTATTGTAAAGGCTCTGGATATTTAATAAAGTGGTGCGCCTCTATGTTCTGAACAATTTCCACGCATTTTCATTGCCTTATGATTTTTTATGAATTTTTCAAGCATTTATTTAGAAAATCGCAGCTCTTCTTTATTTATCAAAAAAAACCTCAAAATACAAAAAATACAAAAAAAACAAAAATCAGCAACTCAGTTAGGGTTTCGGGGTTGAGAACCACCAGGGTTCTTACAGTGGTATTAGAGCACAGATTTCCTGCCATCCTGTGCTTTTTCAGTTGCTTTTTCAGAATATAGTGTGCTTTTTGGTTGTTTTTCATAAGCCGAGATATTATTCACTATATTAAAGGTGTAGGGACAGGCAGAGCCGAGGATTGGACAGGTCCACCGATTCCTGAAGGTGAGACAGTGTCAGGTGTTTTAGATATTCACAGATCCAGCTCTAACAGCAGTGAAAACAGTGTTGCAACCCTAATGGCAGATCGTGAGATTCCTGCAGAGACACGTAGGGATCCAGGGAAGGCACATGCAGAGGGCGACATTACCGATGAGGAGTTCAGACACAGGCATGATAACATGATGGACATGATGTCCCAGTTGATGGGCACTATCAGACAGTATACGCCCACACAGCCACATTATATACAGATTGGACAGACGAGTGGGACTACACCAGTAGATCAGCCTTTGGCATCAGTACCACGACAGCCGTCACCGATCTATCAGGAGCGTAGGCCTGGACAGCCTACATTCTTACCTAGAGAGACTCCACCTCCGACTCCGGGGGCAGAGCAGCAGGGGCAGCATCAGGAGTTTCAGCCACATAATGGCATGTCAGTAGCAGATGTGACGAGGTTTCATGGTGAGTACCTATCATTGGCACCTGAGATCAGGCAGGCATTATCGTTTCATGAGTTTATGGATGTTCATAAACCTAGAGGAGGAGGCAGATTTGACCGTAGACCCCCTCAGCATCAGCAGCCACAGCCACAGGTGAACAGGGACTTGCAGTATGCAGTTAGCAAGATCACCTTGCCATACTTCGATGGGTCTGACAAGACGTCAGCAAGGTCTTGGGTCCAGAAATTGGACAACTATCTATCATTGAGGCCTATGCAGGAGGACGAGGCCATTAAGTTTGCCACTTTGCATCTGGATGGAATAGCGCATGATTGGTGGCATCACGGCATGTATACACTTGGCCATCATGCAGTCAATACTTACGAGGAGTTCACCAGCAGGCTCATAGAGCGCTTTGATAAGAAGGATCCAAAACTTTATTTCAGAGAGCTAGCTCAGCTCAGGCAGACAGGTAGTTTGGATTCTTATATCGGCGAGTTTCAGAGAATTGTCGTTATGGTGACTGGTATTTCAGAACGAAGACTCATTATACTCTTCGTTGAGGGTTTGACAGAACCTATGAGAGGTTGGGTAAAGGATTTTGACCCTCCTACTCTTCAGGAGGCAATGCGGAAGGCAAGGAGTATGGAGCTTGCTGCTCCGAAGAAACAATTTCAGCCTAAAACAAACAGCTTGCCTGTTGAGGAGAGTCATACACCAGTTGCAGAACCAAAAAGGAAAACAGCTGCAAGAATTGATGATGCAACTCGTGATGAATTGAGAAGGAAACAACTTTGTTATTGGTGCAAAGAACCCTACAGCAAGGAGCATGATTGTCCTTTGAGACCGAAGGGCAGAGCCAACCGCGCCATGTGGGTTTACTATGAGGATGTTGAGTCTGAGGATTCAGACCAGCAGGTTGTTTCAGAACATGCAGAGGCTGGGAATGCCTCTATGGAGTTTGGGCCCGATGCCAACTTGTCCCCGTTGGTATTATCTGCTAGTGTACGGGATGATTCATTTAGGTTTAGGGGACTAGTGGATGGACAGCGATGTATTGCTATGCTTGACACCGGAGCCACACACAATTTCATTGATGAGAGCTTCGTCAACAGATGCAGGCTCCAGACAGAGGACTTCGCTGGATTTAGAGTTCGGGTGGCAGATGGATATACACTCACTTGCACTCGACGAATTTGTAATCTCACCCTCATGCTGAATGATTATGAGCTGCAGGCAGACTTTTATGTAGTCAACCTGGGTGGGATGGATTTAGTGTTGGGTATGAGATGGCTTCAGGACATTAGTGTGTTCACCCTCAACTTGCCTAAAATGGAGATGAGATTTGAGGTACAGGGCAAGAAATATGTGTTGAGAGGGATTACAGATGGGAGCCTACATTCTATCTCTCTCGTTAGTGGGAAGAGTGATGATAGTGTTTGGGATCCTACTTGTGCACTAGGATTTCAGACTCAGCTTTCAGAGAAGTTTTATAGTGAGTACACGGTGCAGAGTGTATATGGTTTCATGTTTGATACACACATACATGATTTATTTCAAGTGCACAGTTCTGGTATGCACGTGCTTGATATGTTGGATGACAGTATATTTCGTGCAGTCTTAGGGAGTAAGTATTGCTTGCAGTTTGACTTGCTTCCTCCTGAGTTTCTTGATCCTATGACAGACAACACTGAGGTTGATAGGGAATGGTATTCTATTCTTGTTGATCAGTTGTGGGAGTTACAGGAGTCAGTTGTGGCCAGCGGGAACATTGTCCGGCACTATCCTTGGGATCCAGGTGGTGCGGTGCGTCCGTATTTGCAGAGATTGCTTGAGGACAAGCAATTTCAGTGAGGGCGGACTGTAATGTCCCCGTTTTAGCTGACATTGTTTGTCGAGGAGTGAGCCTATCATTCTGATCCTCGTAGGCTGACGGATGTGTGCAGAGGAACTTCTGAGGCAGTTACTCAGTGTTTTGTAGCTTCAGTATTGCAGTTGTTTCAGGTTGGGCCTTCGCAGAATCATTCAGAGTGGTTTTTCAGAGACTTTCTATTTTTAGAAAGTAGGGCAAGCGGAAGCTGCTATTTTGGGCAGGGCATCTGGTTCAGCTAGTTAGCTCG
The DNA here is from genome assembly GCA_007258455.2 of Sequoia sempervirens. Taxonomy (NCBI): domain Eukaryota; kingdom Viridiplantae; phylum Streptophyta; class Pinopsida; order Cupressales; family Cupressaceae; genus Sequoia; species Sequoia sempervirens. The sequence goes on along the minus strand of VDFB02023812.1, from coordinate 186,981 downwards.
GAATCGACCCAGTTCTTCAGTTTGATGGTCAGAAGGAGAAATTAAGAGTATTTAATGATTATTAAATATTTAATATTTTGACTTTATATTAAAGTCACTTTATTAATATATTTAAATATTAATAATTAAATGGTATATTATAAAGTAATTTTAATACTTTATAATAAAGTGATATATTTGATATAATGAATAATTATTATTCATTAATGAGACGTCATTTAATTATTATTTATAATTTCTCCTAAGTCTAAAAGGCGAATTTAATAATTTCATTAAATGATTATTAAAAAGAGCTATTGGGTCGAATTTTTCAAGAGAGATATATATTCACAGGAAAGACAAATCGAACCATTATGATATGTTATTCAAATTTGTCTTGTATTTGCTCTGAGCATTGGCGTTTGCAAAACCTAGGGTTTCAGCAGACGATTCGTTTCTGGAGAACGATACCTCTTCAAAAATTGGCAGACTGAGACTGTGCAATACCAGTTGAAGCTTGCATCTTGGTGACTTCACACAGGGGTTACAGATTGAGTTCATTGATTTATTTATTCAGTGTCTAGCAGAGAATATCCATCTAGCAGTTGAGGCGACCTCACAGAGTTGTTTCCACAGAGATCTGGCATTCTCTTATTTGAGCCGTACTTCATTTATTACTGTTGTTTTGGTACAGGCCGTACCACTGCTGAAAGCCGTACCTTTTATTTTTCCAGAGGAAACGCCTCCTTCAGTTTCTGGCAAAGGCTTCCAGTGCGCCTTGGTATTCTGGAGGATTCTTTCATTCTGAAGTTTTGAGATCTGAGATCGGGAGACAGCCATATTGTATTCTTTCAATCTTTCATGCTGTTGCAGCCGCCATCAGGTTCTTTTCAAAATTAATCATATCTTATCCATTATTCACATTTTTGTATTGTAAAGGCTCTGGATATTTAATAAAGTGGTGCGCCTCTATGTTCTGAACAATTTCCACGCATTTTCATTGCCTTATGATTTTTTATGAATTTTTCAAGCATTTATTTAGAAAATCGCAGCTCTTCTTTATTTATCAAAAAAAACCTCAAAATACAAAAAATACAAAATCAAACAAAAATCAGCAACTCAGTTAGGGTTTCGGGGTTGAGAACCACCAGGGTTCTTACAATGTACTTGATCATTCAAATTTTGATCATGCCTACCAGGATGCACTCGACAAGAGGATCAAGAAATAGGTCCATGTGGAGAGGAATGCTAAGATGGAGATCGTCATAGAGACCCCCATACCTCCAGAGGGGAAGAGTCTAAACGAGATTGAAGCTTGGGACTTCGAAGTGATCATAGTCAACCTTGGTCTAAGCACCTGCCAGACACAAGTTGATCTCCTACAAGTTGCAACAGACAACGCAAGGGATAGAATAATAAAAGACGGAGAAGACAAGGCAGCTCTCAAGGCTGAAATCCAGCAACTTCGTCAATACATTTCTAGCCTTGTACACAGAACGGAAGATGTCACCATCACACTGCCACCGATGCTAGAGCCACCAGCAGAACAGGGCTAGCTTACACCTAGTTGCATACGGCAAGCGTTTGGAGGATTGGATGAGGAGTTCGTTACTAGAGGCCGCTTTGTGCTTGCAGAGTTATACCAATTGCAATACAATGCACGCGAACTCCATCTACGTCTCCAAGATGAGGAGTGAGACATGGCAATGGACAAACCTCGAGATGAGATTATGATTGCTCACTTGAGTGTGGCATATGAATCAAGCACAGATGCAGAAGATAAAGAGGCTATCTATGCTTGGAAGACACAGTTGGTATTCAAGGCGAAGATAGAGGAAACAATGGCATCAGAGTTGGCTGAGAGCAAAGAGCATGTTACTAGTGCACTCGGGTATGTGAGAACTCTTGTGTCTCCCATACCATGTTAGTATCAGATTGAGGGTGGTGCGTATGTTGAGCTTGCTAACGTACAGTTAGAGCTCCATGCACTCATTCATAGTATTTTCAATGGGGAGACCATTGGCTATAAGATGAATTAGCTTACAGTCATGTCAACGTTGTTTGATGAAGCAACCAGGAGCAAAGGTGAACTTCAGTGCCAGACCACAGGCGGTGAGGATATGCTACACAGACACAGTATACTTCAGCAGAGTATCAGTGCTCTAAACAATGACGCAGTCAACAACCTCATGGAGGGGTTAGTTTCTCGAGATAACGGCCAATAGACTTCAATTACCACCTTTCAAGATAGATATCAAACACAGCAGTTAACTCGACGCTTCTTTCTGAGTTAACTCGTTGTTACACATCTCATGCATGTCTATCTTGGAATTAAGTACACTTGGAGTTACATTTAGGGTTTTCGTTAACTGATGGTAGTGTTCTAGTTAACTTGCTTTCAATAAGGACTTGCACATTGTCCATTTTTAGATTAAATGTATCGGTTAACTAATGGTAACTTTCCAGTTAACTGTATAGTTTGCTTTATTAGGGTTTAGCGATAAATCTTGCATGCATTGCAAGACTGTAGTTGACTCAAGGTGATTTTAGGGTTCCCTACACCTTTTGATGTCTATAAATAAGAGCTTTGCTCATTTGTAAATAACTTTTGCACAAGAGTAATATATGTTGTGCCCACCTTGCTTGTAATATTGCTTATTCTCTATTTGTTCACGAGTTTTTATTATGATGATGAATTGTTATGCCACTCGGGTTTCATGTTATTATCATGGTGAATGCTCATCTTAGTTAAATATAGTGGCTAGTTTGATCGTGGATTGTATGTGTGTTTCGTCTATGCAATTTACTGTCCTAGTTGGCTATCTTTGTTTTGTTTCTAATAAGCCTATTCGGATAAGCAAATAGTTGAGCCCACCTTGCCTTCACGTTGTGAATCTATACCTAAAGATTATCGTATGATGTGTGTGATAATAAACTTATTTAGCCAAGCAAATAGTTGAGCCCACCTTGCCTTCACGTTGTGAATCTGTACCTGGTTTATCGTATATTTGTCGTTTCCAATAAACTTCTTCCCAGCCAAGCAAATAGTTGAGCCCACCTTCCCTTCACGTTGTGAATTTGTACCTGAAGTTTATCATATAGAACATTCCTGCTCCATTTCCTCATGCTCTATTCTCTTGAGGAAACTGGATAGATTTAAAGTAGTTAGTTTAGTTGTAGTTAATGATCTGCGAAACCAGAAAATCCTTAGCTGCAACGTTCTTGGTTTTCTTAACCTTGTGCCTCTTCCAACTAAGAACAAAAAGATAGGACTTAGATTACTTTTATTTTCCATGCATTCTAACACTACGAGGGAGCTACCCCTCATAATTTGAAGAGCACTCATTACGCAGTGTGCATCCGTACCAACTTGCACTCCAGAGGTGTTAGTTGTTACGCCAACACATCCTAACCTTTAGAGTAACTAAGATTTTTGTCCCAGCAACCCACTCAGGATTTCTCCCAAAACCCTCATCAAATTTTCCATATGTTGGTGCCCAATAGTTGCAAGCTAATAAATATTAATTTGGGCAAGGGCATTAGGTTTGAAAAAGAGATGCCTAAATTCAATTTTTTTTAACTTTATTTAAACTTAATTTATTATTTAAAGATATATTAATTTATATGGTTTAGAAACACCTTTTTATCACTTCCTGGTTGACCCAACTAGGGAAGGGACTTGACTTATGCTGACAAAACCTGAAACAAGTGGAATTTGTGAAACAATAAACAATTACAATAAAAACCTGCAATTATCCACATGAGATTACTAGGTTGGTTTCTATGAGAAATTATTTTAATAGCCTCATGATCTAAACTACATTAATAGAAAACCTAAGGATCCTGTTTTCTTCTTGGCTAATTTTCAAGGGTCCTTGAATCTCAAGAATCCCAATCAACCATTGGAAAATTCTTCAATGTTCAAAGTTACAAACAACTCAAATATAAATTACTTTTAGGGGAGTTTGATCTATTAGATAACTTTTTTCTCCAAAAGAACAGTCCTATCTTGTTTACACAACTTATATATGATATAATGAATTTATCAATATATTCAATAACACATTGAGGAAAGTTGAACATGGGATGTAGATGAGGATGTGTAGGTTCCAAACAGGGATTTGTTTGTAGTAACATTTAACCTTCAAAGCATTGGTGCTCGACTTTCACAATGCTAGTAGATTCTAATTCCTGAAATTCCTCAAAATTTAATTATAAGACTTCAAATGGCATTAGAGCAATTGTTCAAAACATTCATTTTTTTATGATGGATAAACAAAGTTTACAACATGGCTATCAATATTAAGCCAAGCTTCATTCCTATTGTAACTATGGGATATTGTTGTGACAACGAAACCTAGAAACATTTTTTGGATTGAAAACTCTTGACTGTAACCACAAAAATTCTAGACTCATTTTTTTCATTTAGAGGGAAAAAGTAAAACTTGTAAAACTCACATCACTTTGAGTAATAGCAAATGGAGAGTTTCAATTTTCTAAACATCTGCACAAATCATAATCTTCTTTTGGATAATGAATCTGAAAATAGGAATGGATTTGGTTAACAATTTTTCTTCGTTGGTTTCTCAGGTATATTTGGAATGAATTTGAAATCCTACTTGGAGGAGCGTGTGGTAGAGCTACCCCTCTCTCTTCTTTTCAAATATTTCTCATGTTTTGTTGGGCACTTTAGTTTTGAGAATGATATCTAAAAGTTTTTTTTGACTTGCAGTTTGCTTTCTGGCTTACAACGGCTGGAATTATCTTTGGTGCAATGGCCTTGTTCGTGCTTATGTATTCATATTTGAAGAACCGCAAAATATTGTAGCAAGCTTCATATAAAGACATGGCAAAGCTTAGTCTAATGTAGTGTTTTACCTACCCGAGAAATATGACCAGGCAAATCAATTGAGAGGGTTAGCATTTTCATCTAGCTAGCTATTTAGCATTTGTAGATTAAATGAAAGGAAAGTTTTCAATAATGTTTATAGGATTGGGCAGTCTATTCCAATCAACAAACCACAACCCCTATTTCTCGTTGTCCCAACAAAAATAAAGAGCAAATTTGTATATTCAAGAGTTGAACTATTCAGCAAGAAACAAAATCTCAATCAACAATTCTATTAGAATAATTCATTCAAACAAACATAAGGAAGGAAATTTGTATAAAATGAACAAGGCCTTTAGCATGAGAAAGCAGTCCCATCCAATTTAGTACCCTGTTTTAGATTAGATTTATTTTCATAGATTGATTAATAAAGGGGGGGATTCCAGTTTCATATTTAACATTTTTGTCTTCAAGCTGCAGTCCAAGGGGGGAATATATGTTGTATTGAGAAACAAGTGTCACGTAGTGGCAAGTAATTGCCTATCTAGTATTGTAGTAATTGTATTTGTTGGTTAGTCAATATATTTTTTGTGAAATATTAATTAGGAACAAATCATATAATAGTTTGAAATAACAGATTCTTGCATGTCATATGTATTGTAGCCACATAGTGGCAAGTACTTATTTTTGTACAATTGTAATAAAATTATTTGATGTGTAGTTGATGGATGAGTCATGACACAATTTAAAGGTTGGCTACATAATAGTTTGAGATGAACAAATGACTTTACTAGGTTTAAGAATATTATAATTGTTAGGTTGACTTTGACTCTGAGCTTGATTCATACTAAACACAACTATAACTGACATAGTTGAAGTGGAGTTTGTTTATTAGAATAAATATTGTAAAATATTGATGAGTAAATGGTTTTTTTCTAAAAACCTTTTGTAATTTGATTGATTGATTATAAAAAATTTGAAACATAATCATTCACTATGTTGGCTCATAATGATCACAAGATATAAATATAAATTTTTAATTTTAAAAATTCGAGATCAAATAATAAATATAATATGTTTGTTTCATTTTTTAATTTGTATATTAATAATATTATTATAAATATAAATTATATTAATTTAATAATTGTATATTTTAGATATGTAAAATAATATTATCTAAATATGTTTTGATAGCCTCGTGATCTAAACTACATTAATAGAAAACCTAAGGATCATGTTTTCTTCTTGGCTAATTTTCAAGGGTCCTTGACTCTCAAGAATCTTAATCCAACCATTGGCAAATTCTTTCGTGTTCAGAGTTACAAACAATGCAAATATAAATTACTTTTGGGGTAGTTTGATCTATTAGATAACTTTTTTCTCCAAAAGAGCAATCTTGTCTTGCTTACACAGTATATGTGATATTGTGAATTTATCAATATATTCAATAACACATTATGAGGAAAGTTGAACATGGGATGTAGATGAGGATGTGTAGATTCGAAATAGGGTTTTTTTTTGTAGTAACATAACCTTCAAAGCATTGGTGCTTGACTTTCACAATGCTAGTAGATTCAAATTCTTGAAATTCCTCAAAATTTAATTATAAGACTTCAAATGGCATTAGAACAATTGTTCAAAAAATTTGATTTTTTATAATGGATAAACAAAGTTTACAACATGACTATCAAGATTAAGCCAAGCTTCATTCCTATTGTAACTATGGGATATTGTTATGACAATGAAGCCTAGAAACATTTTCTGGATTAAAAACCCTTGACTGCAACATACCCACAAAAATTCTAGACTCCTTTTTCTCATTTATAGGGAAAAAGTAAAAATTGTAGAACTCACGTCACTTTGAGTAATAGAAAATGGAGAGTTTGAATTTTTTAAACATCTGCACAAATCATAATCTTCTTTTGGATTATGAATCTGAAAATGGGAATGGATTTGGTTAACAATTTTTCTTCAATGGCTTCACAGGTATATTTGGAATGAATTTGAAATCCTACTTGGAGGAGTGTGTAGTAGAGCTATCCCCCTCTCTTGTTTTCAAATATTTTTCACGTTCTGTCAGGCACTTTAATTTTGGAAATATTATCTAAAAGTGTTTTTTGACTTGTAGTTTGCTTTCTGGCTTACAACAGCTGGAATTATCTTTGGTGCAATGGCCTTGTTCGTGCTTATGTATTCATATTTGAAGAACCGCAAAATATTGTAGCAAGCTTCATATAAATTTGTGTCAAAGCTTGGTCTAATGTAGTGTTCTACCTACCCGAGAAATATGACCAAGCAAATCAATTGATAGGGTTAGCATTTTCAACTAGTTAGCTATTTAGCATTTGTAGACTAAATGAAATAAAAGGAAGGTTTTTAATAATGTTTATATGATCGAGTAGTCTATAGGATCTAAAATAAAAACAAAGTCCCAATCAACAACCCACAACCCTTATTTTTGGTTGTTCCAAAGAGGAAATTTGTATATTCAAGAGTTGAATTGTTCAACAAGAAACAAAATCTCAATTAACAATTCTATTAGAATAACTGATTCAAACAAACAAAAGGAAGGAAATTTGTATAAAATGAACAAGGCCTTTGGCATGAGAAAGCAATCCCATCCAATTTAGTACCCAGTTTTAGATTAGATTTATTTTCATAGAATGATTAATAAAGAGGAAAAAATCAATTTCATATTTAACATTTTTTTCTTTAAGCTACACTCCAATGGGGGAATATATGTTGCATTGAGAAACAAGTGTCACATAGTGGCAAGTAATTTTCTATTTGTGAAATATCAATTAGGGATAAGTCATATAATAGTTTGAAATAACAAATTCCTTCAAGTCATATGTATTGTAGCCACATTGTGGCAAGTACTTATTTTTGTACAATTGTAAATAATTATTTGATGTGTAGTTGATGGATGAGTCATAACAACAATTTAAAGGTTGGCTATATAATAGTTTGAGATGAACAAATGATTGTACCGGGTTTAATAATATAATAATTGTTAGGGTTGACTTTGACTCTTAGTTTCATTCATACTAAACACAACTATAACTAACACAGCTGAAGTTGAATTTGTTTATCAAAATAAATATTGTAAAAATATTGATGAGTAAATGATTTTTTTCTAAAAACCTTTTATAATTTGATTGATTGATTATAAAAAATTAAAACATAATCAATCAATATGTTGGCTCATACTGATCACAAGATATAAATAAAATTTTAAATTTTAAAAATTCAAACTTAAATAATAAATATAATATGTTTGTTTCATTTTTTAATTTGTATATTTCGCAACCTTTGTTTCCTTCATGGCCAAAGTTGTCAGTTTCAACAGCTCATGTTGCTTTCTCTTCTTCCCCAAATGCTCCTAAGGCATCCACTAATGGTCTCCTTGCAGATTCAAACGGATTTGTTGAACTCGCCAAGGGTTCCTGCAATTCTTCCTCAACTTAATCCTCCGTTGGGATGTTTTGACATGCTCAAAGTTTACTCAACGAGGGAAATCTCATGGATTCGGCCCGACCAAAATTTGGGTTTGAAACCCTAGATAGTTTAGGGTAGTCAAGTAAAAATGGTGACACGACAGACATTTGCAAGGGTCCAGCCCCCAACATTACAGGAGATACTAAGATCTCAAGATCTTTGGGAAGGAGCGGGCTCTTTAAAGATGAGTTGAACAGTGTTGAAGGGTACTCTACTACACAAGTGACAGCTCAAAATGGAGTAATCAATAGCGGATCTTTAAAAGGTAGTGGATCTAAGGTTGGTTCCATCCCCGACACAAAAGCAAAGGGCTCCTTCAACTCAAAGGTAAAAGCTAAACCACTTGTGATCCCTATATTTTTGATAATGGCTTGCTCAAATAGGGTTTGTCCCATATTGGTAAGTCAAGAGGCCCTACAAGACGACAAACCTCGAAAGAAATTAGACCTCTCAAATGTTCCAAGGAATCCCCTGTTCTAGTTTGGGAATGATGTGTTAAAGGAAGAGGAAATTTTTACTACACACATGCTTCGATCTATGGTTTTAGTCGGTTATGGCCAAGTATCTCAGAACTGAATAATCGTTTAAAGGAAATTCGACAACCAATCTTGAAAAATGAAATGGAAATATTTCCATGTGCATAGGGATTCTTCATTATTGTTTTTGACTCCATTAAAGATCGAGACTCAATCCTCTTTGGCCATCTTTGGACATGGGGTCATCACTCCCTCCTTAAACCTTGGCATCCAACCTTTAACCCTTCTTTTGAATCCTTCAATATCATGTTGATTTGGGTTCATCTCCCAAATCTCCCACTCCAATTTTGAAACAACTCCTACCTTAAAGCCATAGGAAACTCTTTAGGTCTTTTTTTTAGTTGTAGATAAAGGTACTTTTGATTTTTCTCATACTACTTTTGCTCAAATCCTAGTGGAAATGGATGTCTCTAAAGATTTTTCTGCAGATATAATTCTTAAAGTTGATGATCAATCTTAGACCTAATTATTGGATTATGAAGTCTCCCCTTATGTTGTAGGAGATGCTACAAAACAGGTCATGTTGCTTAGCTTGTCACTTCAAAAGTAAAATAGTTAAACAAGCTTCATGGTGGAAAGAAATTGTTCTAATTCACCTCGCAAAGAATTCACCTCCAGGTCAGAAAGAGTTTGCTTCTTCAACTCCGACAATGCATTCTTCCTCAATTGTAGAACCTAATAAGAAGAATGCAATTTCTCCTCAAGTTTAGATGGAGAAATCAATTGTAGCCCCATTGGCAGCTTCACTAAAGAAGCATGTGGAGCAAGAAAAAAAAGTGGATCAAGGTAAGAAAGAGTGCCAAGAGAAAATGGTTAATAACATCATCACTTCTTCTCAACCACCATTCTTAGAGGTGGATTTTGAGGATGGCATTTGGACCATTGTGCAGAAACGTAAGAGATTTCCTCTCAATTTTGAGCTTGCTCATCATCAAATGCCCCTCCATTCCCATTGAACGAGGGTTTTGAAAGTTTAGTGTTGCCTCTTTGGCATCTTTTGTTAACTTGCTGCCAATTGCTCATCTCTGGCTTTTTCTTTGTACTATTCATTTATTAATAAATTGTTCAGGTCATCCCCACCTTTTGCCAACAAAATAAAAAACATTATTATAAATATAAATTATATTAATTTTATAAATGTATATTTTAGATATATAAAATAATATTAACTAAATATTTTGATAGCCTCATGATCTAAACTACATTAATAGAAAACCTAAGGATCCTGTTTTTTTCTTGGCTGATTTTCAAGAGTCCTCGACTCTCAAGAATCCCAATCCAGCCATTGGCAAATTCTTTTGTGTTTAAAGTTACAAATTATGCAAATATAAATTACTTTTGGGGGAGTTTGATCTATTCGATCATAACATTTTTCTCCAAAAGAACAATCCTATCTTGCTTACATAGTATATATGATATAGTGAATTTATCAATATATTCAATAACACATTATGAGGAAAGTTGAACATGTGATGTAGATGAGGATGTGTAGGTTCCAAATAGGGATTTGTTTGTAGTAACATAACCTTCAAAGCATTGGTGCTTGACTTTCACAATGCTAATAGATTTTGATTCTTGAAATTCCTCAAAATTTAATTATAAGACTTCAAATGGCATTAGAGCAATTGTTCAAAACATTCATTTTTTATGATGGATAAACAAAGTTTACAACATGGCTATCGAGATTAAGCCAAGCTTCATTCCTATTGTAACTGTGGGATATTGTTGTGACAACGAAACCTAAAAACATTTCTTGGATTAAAAACTCTTGACTGCATCATACCCACAAAAATCCTACTCATTTTTTCATTTAGAGAGAAAACGTAAAACTTGTAGAACTCATGTCATTTTTTCATTTTTTCGTCTCTTCTGGTGAGGTTGTTAAGACAACCCCTATTGCGCCTTTGGCTGCCCCTCCGGATGATAGTGCCTTGGCTGGTCATCCCGGCAGCTTCACTGATAAGTCTCAATCTTCACAAAGTAGTCATGAGGACAATCCTAAGTGCTTGGTTGCTGGCTTTTCTCCTCATGAAAATATAAAGACGGGGTGGCTTAGTATGGCCTTGCAGGTGGAAGAAGGATGGATTACTGTCAAGGGTAAAAAAGATAAATCTTTACGGCCTTCTTTCGATATGACTCTTCGCTCCCACAAGAAAAGTGCTAATTGTAACTCTTGATGGTTCTTGTTTGGGTGCTGGTCTTTTGGTGGCTGCAGGTTGTCCTTTCTGCAGCCTGGCTTTTCTTGTTGTAAAGGGTTACGGATCCCTTCAAAATCTGTTTTTCCTATTTTCAAAAACAAATGGAGAGTTTGAATTTTTTAAACATGTGCACAAATCATAATCTTCTTTTGGATTATGAATCTGAAAATAGGAATGGATTTGGTTAACATTTTTTCTCCATTGGCTTCTCAGGTATATTTGGAATGAATTTGTAATCCTACTTAGAGGAGCGTGCGGTGGAGGAGCGTGAGGGAGAGCTTCCCTCCTCACTTCTATTCAAATATTTCTCACGTTATATTGGGCGCTTTAGTTCTGAAAATATTATCTCACTTTTTTTGTGACTTGCAGTTTACTTTCTGGTTTACAATGGCTGAAATTATCTTTGGTGCAATGGCCTTGTTTGTGCTTATGTACTCATATTTGAGGAACAGCGAAATATTGTAACAATCTTCGTCTAAAGACATGCCAAAGCTTAGTCTAATGCAATGTTTTATCTGCCTGAGAAATATTACCAGGCAAATCAATTGATAGGGTTAACATTTCAACTAGTTAGCTATTTAGCATTTGTAGATGAAATGAAATGAGAGGAAAGTTTTTGATAATGTTTAGAGGATTGGGCTGTCCACAGGATCTGAGGGTTAAACTGTTCAGATAAAAACAAAGTAATAATCAACAACCCACAACCCATATTTCTGGTTGTCCCAACAAAAAAAGGAATTTTGTATATTCAAGAGTTGAACTGTTCAGCAAGAAAAAAATCTCAATCAATAATTCTATTAGAATAATTGATTCAAACAAACAAACAAAAAATTGTATAAAATGAACAAGGCCTTTGGCATAAGAAAGCAATCCCATCCAATTTAGTACCCAGTTTTAGATTAGATTTATTTTCATAGATTGATTAATAAAGGGGAAAAAACTGAATTTCATATTTAACATTTTTTTCTTCAAGCTGCAGTCCAAGGCGGGATTATATGTTGCATTGAGAAACAAGTGTCACATAATTGAGAGTAATTGCCTATAGATAGTATTGTAGTAATTGTGTTTGTTGGTTAGTCGATAAATTATTTGTGAAATATCAATTAAGGACAAATCATATAATATCATATAATAGTTTAAAATAACAGATTCTTGCTTGTCATTTATATTGTAGCCACATAGTTGCAAGTACTTATTTTTGTACAGCTGTAATATAATTATTTGATGTGTAGTCGATGGATGAGTCATGACAACAATTTAAAGGTTGGCTACATAATAGTTTGAAATCAACAAATGATTTTACTAGGTTTAAGAATATTATATTATTAGGGTTGACTTTGACTCTGAGCTTGATTTATACTAAACACAACTATAACTGGCATAGTTGAAGTTGAGTTTCTTTATCAGATTAAATATTGTAAAATATTGATGAGTAAATGATTAACGATGGCATATTTCCACAATCCATAGAGATTAGCTGCAAATAGTTTTTGGCTTTGATTGTGTGAGATTATTTTGCATCAACGTTTCAAATCACAATCCATGATCCATCATCAAGATGAAGTAGAGAGCACAAGGAAATTAATGTTGGAAAATGGAAGATTGTCATTGATGTCAACATTAACATCAATGTTGGAAATTGGAAGATTGTTATACCTTAGATCATTAGTTGCTCCAGTAATTATAGTTTGAACTATGCTTATCCAGTACTGAAAGTTTTGTTGATCCGGTATTTTGGTCTGGATTATCTTATTTTGTTAGATTCGTTTAGATGTTGATAATGTGCTCTATCTTGAAATCATTTGCATCTACTAACAAGATTTCAGTTGGTTTGGTTATACGGTTGGAAAGATACAGCTAGCAAAAGTTTGGTAAAACAGTGTTCTATTTTGTTGATCCGATTTTTTGGTCTGGATTCTACCTCAATAAAAGATATCTTTACAGGATTTTATACACAGGTTCACGATTGTAAGATTCATCTTACCTCAAAGTTTTATAATGATATGTGAACGCATATAGAAGATATAAATAATAGTGTTGTTTTGAGGATTACAGTAAGTTTATGTACAGCACTTTGATGTGGGAGATTCCACATTTTCTCATGATTAATTGTTTTGTCTTGCGGAGTTGAGATAAGTTAGTTGATGTCATCTAAAGGAGGATTTGATATGTTAACAATTTTTGGTGTTACACGTTTGGCGAAATATGATTGAAGCCTATGGTGTTTTAGGTCTAACTCTGGCCGACCTAATCATAAATTTGCGTTGAGAAGATTAAATATGTTTTGTGAATACTAAAAGGATCTATCTTAGGTCTGTGTCGACTAACATCATACATTACACGATTATGTTGGGTGCAAAGATGAATATATTTTGAAGATAAAGCTGAACTAATTAGTATTATGAAAATGTATACGGTATATATATATATATGAAAGACATTCTTGAGGATAGAGAGATAGAGATATAGAGATATCAAGGATGAACAAGATGTGACATAGAGTGAAAAGGATAGATCATGTATAGACTGCTATATGGTACGAATGTGTGAAATTATATGAATGAGAAGACAGGATTGTTGAATAAATTGTACATAGAAGTGTTTTGTATTTTGTGCTTCATTGGAACTGAACTCCAACACAAGGAAGGTGCATTCTATCTCAATTCACCTGTTGGCAGTGAGCCATACTCTGTTTTGTAAATTATTTCAGGTTGTGAGCCTTCAAGGACAGTGAGTCTTGCAATGAGCCATTGTAATATTCTATATTCGGATATATTATATTGTGAGTTAATCCTCAGTGGTTTTTCCCATTCTGGGTTTTCCACATAAAAATCTTGGTGTTCATGCGTGTTGTGATCTTGTGTTGATTTTATGTTTTCACTTGTTATTGTGTTATTGCTTGGATGGATATTATGTAAATGGTTTAATGGAATACTGATTCACCCTCCCCCCCTCTCAGTATTTTGGGTGTTCAACAATTGGTATCAGAGCTTGGTTCCTTTAGAAAAGCCTAATAGCTTGAGGAAGGTCTTGGAATTTGAACACATGGCAGATAAGAGATTTCTTATTCCTCTGAAAAAGTTTCTTGCTTCAAACATATTGAAGAAGATTGCCTCCTAGATAATAATGATGAACTTGAAATTGCTCTTGAAGATCTTGACAGAACTAAAGAAGAAAACAAAGATTTGAAGAAAAGCAACCAGGAAGCAAATGAGTGCATCAAGAAACTAAGAGAACAAATCAAAAAATTCAAAGAAAGACATAGAGAAGTCTATCATCAATTGAAGAAAGAAAATGAGGACATCACTGGACAAAAAGAACAAGTGGAAGAAAAAAGGAGAATTGAGGACTGTCAGAAAGCTGAAATTCAGAGAAAAATGGATGATGTGTAAAGCTTGAACAAGAAGTTGTAACCCTAAGATCAGATCTGGAGAAAGCAAGAGCTCATGAGGACAAATTCAAAACAAGTTCTACAATGCTAGATGAACTAATTATAAGATATAAATCCTCTAAGGACAAGAGTGGTTTGGGACTTGAAGAAGGACATAATTCAAAGGCAAATCAATCCCCTAAGAAGGTTGACAATCAAAGGAAGACTCAAGGCAATGGTAGATAGATCAAGAATCAAATAAGCAATACCAGAAGGATTCCAATCAATCAACCTAATGCTCAAAGGTACTCATCTTTCAATGGCATTTGTTTTTCATGCAATAGATTTGGACATGGGGCAAAAGATTGTAGAAACAAAATAAAACAAGATGATAGAATGAATCAAAATGTTTTATCATTCTCTAGTCAATGTTTTAAGTGCAAAAGATTTAGACACAAAGCTATAGAATGCAGAAGTCGAATGTTGAACAAAATGAACTATCCTTTCAAAGGCTACTATTATCACTACAATTTATTTGGACATAAGGCTAACTAGTACAGAAATAGATTGAATAAAGGACAACTTGGGTGGATGAATGTTGTTTGCTATATTTGCAGTAAACCCAAACATTTTTCCAAAGACTGCAAAAGCATAAATGTGGAAAAGAACTATCTAGTAAACATGAACCAATCACTAAGATTGATCCAGCAGAAGTTAAGGAAATGGAAAAAACCTAGAGAAAAGAAGGAGAATCTGAGAAGCAAGGAGAACCAAATTTTTTTGTGCCATCCTCCGATGCAGATAATCCTGTCAATTATTAAACCTAGGCAAGTGGTTTAGGGGGAGCAATATCAAAAAAAAAATATCCCCCTACCGGTATATGGTGTCATGACGCGACACTAGTGCATTTATTGAAAATGAATTCAGGATCTCATGCGAAAGGAATTTTAAGTGGACATGTGCGAAGAAGGAATATTGCAGAGCTTGAAATGACAGAAGTACACTCAATTTTTGAGGTCATCTACTTGCGGTCTGAAGCATTTATTGCTAAAATAAATGGGATCGAAGAAATAAATTTAAGTATGTCAAGGAAAATTCTTTCGATGAAAGGAAATTGCGAAAGAGAAGAAGAGTGTGGAGCAAGCTTGAAGAATTTGAAGCACTTCCATACTGTAGAATTTCAGTATTTAGCTTTTGTGTGCAGGCAAGGTTAGTAATTACTGTTACACATTACTCTCTGTGAATTATTCGTGAGTATAATGGATACACCTCAAGTCGTGGATAATTCAAAGAGACCAGAACCACTGTTTGATAAAGTACCCTTGCTAAAACCCTAGAACCTGACCCTTTGGGTGCATTTTTGGAAGTTTTCTTTGGTGTTATTCCTATTGAAGATATTGAGATTTGCATTAATAGAAAGTTGGAAGAGCCTACTTATAAAAAAGCACACATATTATGGCTTGAAGAATTAATTGGAGAAGATTATATCCTAAATTCGAAACACAATGTACTAACAGAAATGAAATTAGATGTGTGGAATCAGTTTCCTAACTTTAGTAATGAAGAAAGATGCATTAGATTGGCACTGAGCAAGTTTCATGATCAATTTATGTGGCTTGATGATTCCAATATGATATCCAAAGAAGTAATTAGAGATGTTACTAGTCTATTTTCCTTCGGACCTACTCCAGTATGCAAACCTGACAAAGGAAAAGGTTTGCGAAGGAATACAAGTACTGAAATTAATAATTTGACAGTTTGATACACGAGCATGGTTATTTCACATTTGATTTTTGGTGACAATGATGTCTCTGACACCACAATTAACATAGCATCAGAGATGATTGAGAATAGAACTGCATATGATCTTTGTGAGTTGCTCTGGCAGGAACTATTGCAAAATTTGAATGATATCAAGAAAAAGAAGTGTACATTCAGGTATGGAACATTGATAGTGTGCCTAATCTTTTATTTTATGAAGTTCCTAATGTAGGAGAAGTTGTTTGGGTAAATAACAAACCATTGGCACATCAAATTAGAGAGATACTAAGAAATATTGGAGATTTGGATGCACAAGGTGAAGCCCTTGTTGCATTCTTTGGAAAATTTCAGAGAAGAATGAATAGAAGGAGAAGAATTCCTAGAGAGCTAGTGACAAAATATAACAATGACAACATTTTTGGTATCTATTGATTGTTGCGCTATCAAGGCAGTTGAACCCAGAAACATATGGATTCCTAAACTAGGATATGAGATTGAGAAAGATTATGTTGGTTGTATTGAAATATTAATTAACAACCCTAGAGATCCTAGCAAACCAAGATTAAGAACTATACATAGGTGGCTCAGGAAATTCCTGAGAAATTTGAGTTGACTGCCTCTGGAGATAAGAGAAAACCTACTGAGATTCATGCATTACTTGCTCAATCAGAGCCCGCTCCAAGGAGACTCAAGCAACTAGCTAGAAGAAAGGTACATTCTCAGTTTGTTCCTAAAGTAGAATCTAGTTCTTTACATCCATTATAGAAACCACAAATACATTGACTGATTCTTTCAAAGAACTAAGAAATCCAAGCAATAAGTGAAATAATTACTTGAATTAATGGAAAAGGCTTGTTGGAAATTGGAGATAGATGTAAGTCTACACATAGCAATGTGTTAGGGAAACTGAAAGAAGTAAAAGATTATGAAATGAGGCCAGAAATCTATTCTCATTTTGTTGGACATGGCTTGATGCGATTCAAAGATTCAAGGATGTTGAGGACACTATTGAGACACAAATAAAGTATGCATCTAACACTTTTGATCCAGCTCTGGATCGGGATGACCAAACTTGGTTTGGTCTAACAAAGCTTCATGAAGAGTATCTTACATTGCACACGGAAAAAGGAGAAATGATTGAACAATATGGATAGCTTAGAGACTTGATAAAAACTAAGCACACACCTGTCTCTTATGCTCTTTCTCTTGTTGATAGAATTTTGAACTCAAATGTCACTCTCGAAACTTTGGTAGAAGGGAAACATATATTGATTGAACTCGAGTATCTATGTAGAGCCTTGGAAGAAGCAAAGAAGTTGTGGGATGAAAGAAAAACTTCATGAGAAAGTTCTCTCCACAAACTTCAAGGGACTACCACCTCCAAATAATCACTCATAGTCATTGTTTTTGGATTAACTCCTAAGGGGGAGTATTCCGGTACGCAAAAGAAATTGGTTAAAGTATTTTGGTTAGTATCTTTTATCCTTTGCCATTGATGTCAAAGGGGGAGAAAGAATCATGTGAAAAAGTCTATCTACAAAGGGGGAGATGAGCACCAGAAGAGTACCATGTGAAAAGAAGAAATTTTGGGGAGTAAGATGAAAAGAAGTTGTTCTTGATGGTTTTCACATCATGTGTTGCCATCAATGACAAAGGGGGAGATTGTTGGAAGTTGGAATATTTTCATTGATGTCGACATTAACATCAATGTTGGAAATTGGAAGATTGTTATGCCTTACTCAGGTCATTAGTTTCTCTGATAATTATAGTTTGAAATATGCTTATCTAATACTGAAAGTTTTGTTGATCTGGTATTTTGGTCTGAATTATCTTATTATGTTAGATTCATTCAAACACTAATAATGTGTTGTATCTTGACATCATTTGCATCTACTGACAAGATTTTAGTTGGTTTGGTTATACAGTTGGAAAGATATAGCTAGCAGAAATTTGATAAACAGTGTTATGTTTTGTTGATCCAATTTTTTGGTCTAGATTCTACCTCAATAAAAGATATCTTTACAAGATTTCATACACGGGTTCGTGACTATAAGATTCATGCTACCTCGAAGTTTAATAATGATATGCGAACGCATATGGAAGATATAAATAACAGTGTTTTGTTCTGAGGATTATAGTAAGTTTCTGTACAACACTTTGATGTGGGAGATTCCACATTTTCTCCTTATTAATTGTTTTGTCTTCCAGAGTTGAAGATAAGTTATTTGATGTCGTCTAAAGGAGGATTTGATGTTTTAACAAGTTTTGGTGTTACACGTTTGGAAAATTATGGTTGAAGCCTTTGGTGTTTTAGGTCTAACTCTGGTCGACCTAATCATAAATTTGTGTTGAGAAGATTAAATATGTTTTGTGAATGTTAAAAGGATCTATCTTAGGTTCGTTCTGACTAACATCACACATTACACGATTATGTTGGGTGAAAAGATGAATATGTTTTGAAAATAAAGCAAACCTAATTAGTATTATGAAAATGTATATGGTATATATATGAAAGACATTCTTGAGGATAGAAAGATAGAGATATAGAGATATCAAGATGAAGAAGATGTGACATAGAGCAAAAAGGATCTAGATCATGTATAGACTGTTATATGGTGTGAATGTATGAAATTATATGAATGAGCAGACAAGATTGTTGAATATATTGTATAAAGAAGTTTTCTGTATTTTTTGCTTCATTGGAACTGAACTCCAGCAAAAGGATGGTGCATTCTATCTCAGTTCACCTCTTGGTAGTGATCCATACTCTGTTTTGTAAATTATTTCAAGTTGTGAGCCTTCAAGGATAGTCAGTCCTAGTAGTGAGCCATTGTAATATTCTATATTCAGATATATTAAATTGTGAGTTAATCCTCACAATAGTTTTTCCCATTATGAGTTTTCTGCGTAAAAATCCTAGTGTTCATGTGTGTTGTGATCTTGTGTTGATTCTATGCTTTCACTTGTTATCATGTTATTGCTTGGATGGAGATTATGTAAATGGTTTAATGGAATATTGATTCACCCCGCCCTCTCAATATTCTGGGTTTCGACAATTAAAACATAATCATTCATTATGTTGTCTCATAATGATCACAATATATAAATATACATTTTAAATTTTAAAAATTCAAGATTAAATAATAAATATAATGTGTTTGTTTCATATTTCAATTTGTGTATTAATAATAGTATTATAAATATAAATTACATTAATTTTATATTTGTATATTTTAGAAATATAAAATAATATTATCTGAATATATTTTGATAGCCTTGTGATATAAACTACATTAATAGAAAACCTAATGATATTTTTTTCTTCTTGGCTAATTTTCAAGGGTCATTGACTCTCAAGAATCCCAATCCAACCATTGGAAAATTCTTTCATGTTCAGAGTTACAAATAGTGCAAATATATATTACTTTTGGGGTAGTTTGATCTATTAGATAACTTTTTTCGCCAAAAGAAAAATCATATCTTGCTTACACAGTATATATGATATAATGAATTATCAATATATTCAATAATACATTATGAGGAAAGTTGAAGATGGGATGTAGACGAGGATGTGTAGGTTCCAAATAGGGATTTGCTTCTAGTAACATTTAACCTTCAAAGCATTGGTGCTTGAATTTCACAATGCTAGTATAATCTGATTCTTGAAATTCCTCAAAAGTTAATTATAAGGCTTCAAGTGGCATTAGAGCAATTGTTCAAAACATTCAACTTTTTATGATGGATAAAGAAATTTTACAACATGGCTATCACAATTAAGCCAAGCTTCATTCCTATTGTAACTATGGGATATTGTTGTGACAATGAAGCCAAGAAACATTTATTGGATTAAAAACTCTTGACTATATAGTACCCACAAAAATTATAGACTCCTTTTTCATTTATAGGGAAAAAGTAAAAATTATAGAACTCACATCGCTTTGTGTAATAGAAAATGGAGAGTTTGAATTTTTTAAACATCTACACAAATCATAATCTTCATTTGGATTATGAATATGAAAATGCGAGTGGATTTGGTTAACAATTTTTATTCATTGGCTTCTCAAGTATATTTGAAATCCTATTTTAAGGAGCATGTGGTAGAGCTTCCCCCTCTCTTCTTTTCAAATATTTCTCATGTTCTTTTGGGCACTTTAGTTTTGAAAATGTTATCTAAAATTTTTTGTGACTTGCACTTTGCTTTCTAGCTTACAACAGTTGGAATTATCTTTGGTGCAATGGCCTTGTTCGTACTTATGTATTCATATTTGAAGAACTGAAAAATATTGTAGCAATCTTCATATAAAGATGTGCGAAAGCTTAGTCTAATGTAGTGTCTTACCTACCTGAGAAATATGACCAGGTAAATCAATTGATAGGTTTAGCATTTTCAACTAGTTAGCTATTTCGTATTTGTAGATGAAATGAAAAGTTTTAAATAATGTTTATAGGATTGGGAAGTCTACAAGATCTGAGAGTTAGACTGTTCAAATAAAAACAAAGTCCCAATCAACAACCCACAACCCCTATTTCTAGTTGTCCCAACAAAAAAGAGGAAATTTATATATTCAGGAGTTGAATTGTTCAACAAGAAACAAAATCTCAATCAACAATTCTATTAGAATAATTGATTCAAACAAACAGAAGGAATGAAATTTGTATAAGATAAACAAGGCCTTTGGCATGAGAAAGCAATCCCATCCAATTTAGTACCCAATTTTAGATTAGATTTATTTTCATAGATTGATTAATAAAGGGGGGGAAAATTCCAATTTCATATTTAGCATTTTTTTCTTCAAGCTACTATCCAAGGCGAGAATATTTTGCATTGAGAAACAAGTGTGATGTAGGGGCGAGTAATTGCCTATCTAGTATTGTAGTAACTGTATTTGTTGGTTAGTTGATAAATTATTTGTGAAATATCAGTTAGGGATAAATCATATGATAGTTTGAAATAAGAGATTCTTGCAAGTCATATGTATTGTAGCCACATACTAGCAAGTACTTACTTTTGTACAATTGTAACATAATTGTTTGATGTGTACAACAATTTAAAGGTTGGCTACATAATAGCTTCATATCAATAACTGATTTTACTAGGGTTTAAGAATATTATAATTGTTAGGGTTGAATTTGACTCTGACCTCAATTCATACTAAACACAACTATAACTAGCATAGTTGAAGTTGAGTCTTTTTATCAAAATAAATATTGTAAAATATTGATGATTAAATAATTTTTTTCTAAAAACATTTTGTATTTTGATTGATTGATTATAAAAAATTAAAACATAATCATTCAATATGTTGGTTCATAATGATCACAAGATATAAATATAAATTTAAAAATAAAAACTCAAAATTAAATAATAAATATAATATGTTTACAGTTTCAATTTTTAATTTGTGTATGAATAAGATTATGTTAAATATAAATTATATTAATGTTATAATTGTATATTTTAGATATATAAAATAATAATATCTAAATATATTTTGATAGCCTTGTGATCTAAACTACATTAATAGAAAACCTAAGGATCTTGTTTTCTTATTGACTAATTTTCAACGGTCTTTGACTCTCAAGAATCCCAATCCAACCTTTGGAAAATTATTTCGTGTTCAATGTTGCAAACAACTCCAATATAAATTACTTTTGGAGGAGTTTGATCTATTAGATAACTTTTTTCTCCCAAAAAAATCCTATCTTACTTGCACAGTATATATAATATAATGAATTTATCAATATATTCAATAACACATTATTTGGAAAGTTGAACATGGGATGTAGATGAGGATGTGTAGGTTCCAAATAGGGATATGTTTGTAGTAACATAACCTCCAAAGCATTGGTGCTTGACTTTTAAAATGTTAGTAGACTTTGATTCTTGAAATTCCTCAAAATTTAATTATAAGACTTCAAATGGCATTATAGCAATTGTTCAAAACATTCAATTTTTATGATTGATAAACAAAGTTTACAACATGTCTATCAAGATTAAGCCAAGCTTCATTCCTATTATAACTATGGGATATTGTTGTGACAATAAAGCCTAGAAACATTTTTTGGATTAAAAACTCTTGATTGCATCATACCCTCAAAAATTCTAGACTCCTTTTTTCCATTTATAGGGAAAAAGTAAAAATTATAGAACTCGCATCACTTTGAGTAATAGAAAATGGAAAGTTTGAATTTTTTAAACATCTACACAAATCATAATCTTCTTTTGGATTATGAATCTGAAAATGGGAATGGATCTAGTTAACAATTTTTCTTCATTGGCTTCTCAAGTATATTTGGAATGAATTTGAAATCCTACTTGGAGGAGCATGTGGTAGAGCTACCCCTCTCTCTTGTTTTCAAATATTTCTCATGTTTTTTTGGGCGCTTTAGTTTTGAAAATGATGTCTAAAATTTTTTGTGACTTGCAGTTTGCTTTTTGGCTTACAACAGCTGGAATTATCTTTGGTGCAATGGCTTTGTTAGTGCTTATGTATTCATATTTGAAGAATCGTAAAATATTGTAACAATCTTCATATAAAGACATGTCAAAGTGTGATGAACCACACTCCGGTGATCCACTTTGCTACCACTTTGCTACCACTGTAGTGATATGCTCTGATACCACTGTGATGAACCAAACTCACTACTGATTTGATTTTTGCTCGTTAAAGGTCTAATTTTTGGTTTGTAATCTGCTTTTCTTGTTTTTGGTGTTTTTGTGGTTTGATGCCAAATGATTTTAATAATTTTCTTACAACCATATGCATTTAAAAATTCAAATTAAACTAACTTATAAAGATAACTCAAAGGAACTCAATACACTAGTTAAGAGACCTTCTTCATTCACAAAGAGTGCTAAAATTATATTCCTCTTACATGCATTTCGGAATGAGACATCATTTACAACTAATGACAAACTTGCAGCCAAGATGCACTGTGAACAGTGCTTGCTACAGTACCCGCACCCATGAAATTGCTCATACAAATTTAAATACAAGTTTCTCCTACCAATTTTTCGTTGAAATGTCTTCTAGGATGATGGGCACCCACTTTAGGAGTAAAAGCAGCTGCAAGAAAGAGGTGTTTTCCTTACTTGTGGATGTTGAAACCCTTACTTCAAAGCGGTTGGTTGTAGGTGCATAATCAGCTCCCAAAATGTTCATAAATTTGTAGTAACACCTTCAAGATGACAAATGAAGACTTTAACAGCAACTTCCCTTCTAGTAGATGTCTTCAAACACTTGCAATCAACAAATATGGCTCCCACGAAGCCACAAAACTCAGACCTGCACTTTAAAGTGGTCTTTCACACTCTCAAGATGCCTAAAATCCTAACTACAAGCCCAATCCAGGGTTACCCACTGCAGAAATCGGGAAACCCTAGTTTCCTTCTCTCCCAAACTCCACACTTCAAGTTTCACTCAACAAAATAATCTCAAGCCTGAGAAGTTCGAACTTTCTCTTCTCCTTTTATAATTTTCACTTGAAATCACTATTCATTAAAAAAACACTATTCACTTAAGTTTATTTCTTTTTTCACTTTATCAGTGAATAGTAACTGCAAAATATAAAGTGACCCCTTTAACAAATAGACACATGGTCCCAAGCCTGAGTAAGTGAAATAAGTGGTGATGAACAATATTTTAAGCTCCAATTACACGCCAAATGCGCAAATTCACCACGTCACTGACTCCGGATACCAATACTACTTTTAACCGACCAAGTGCCCGTTCAAGTGATCCTCTATCCAGACCCATTAGCCTACGAGGATCAACATAATAGGCTAATCCAATGACTCTGATGCTCGCGAAAGAATGGGGACATTATAGTCTGCCCTCCCTGAAATTGCTTGTCCCCAAGCAATCATTACTGCGAAGAAACTTCACTCCCCGGAAGGCCCGAAAGAAGAACTATGGAACGTCCCATGCATCGCTAACTAATTCCTGAAGCACCAACATAAACACCACTACGCAAAATATCCTTGGGTCCCAAACCCAGAATGGAAGTCTGCCATGTCTGATAACCTCTGACTTCCGTTGCGCAACTCTGATCACAACTTCACCACGCTGAAAATGGTGAAGCAACCTGTCGGAACCCAACCAGACTGCGGTACCAGAACTATCACCACCCGGATCCCAATACAACCTGAAGTCACATCCATATGTCATGAAGAGATAAAAATATCTAGAAACTTCCACAACACAATATCTCTCTACAGCCTCTCCAAAACACCCATGGAAGTGATAGCTAATAAACCCATCATGTCCGCTGACACTATAATCACCTTGTAACCATGTATCCGTGTGAAATCCTTGTGGCATTAGAGTGACAAACCCTGTTGGATACCTATCAGCATGTTGGATAACAGACTGTTGTCCCTGCCAGTAATCCCCCGCAAGCAACTGAATCAGGTACTGGCAGCCTTTAGTCCCATCTTCTGAAGATGGTAACTCTGGACACAATAAAGAGTTACTCCCCTTGACTGCACCAAGAGAATCACCTTGCGCCCAAGAACTGTGCATCGAATATGAATCATGTACAGGTGGATCAAAGGCAAAACTATAAGCACTCCTCACCGTGTACACACTATTAAACTCCTCCATGAGCCCTGTTTGGAATCTCGATGCACAAGGACAATCTGAAACACTGCAAATGTCACTCAACCTGGAACTAGTATCAAGAGTATGATCGGCTTCTAGCTCAAAGAGTGGATCTTCAAAGATCAAACCACCATCAACCTCAAATAAGGGATTATTAATGAACTGTGCAATCCCTCCATGCTGATCTAATTCATCCATCTCTGAGTCCTTGGAACAATACACTGAATTGTGCTCCTGAATTGGCTCATCAAGCTGCCAATCATAATCAACTATATGGGATGAAATGACGGATTTGCTCCCAGGAGAGGGAAACAAATCGACATAAGTACCAATCTCCCAACTAGATGTTGCTCTGCATATCTCCTGTGAAGATGATGGGGTAGCCTCGTGTCCTAACACACAACTCTCAGGAGAATCCACCATTGCATCACAAGAACTATCAGTAATTTGTCCTGCATTTTCTATCATGGTACTGACCATAAGGGAACCCGATGCAACAAGTGGTGCTCTACTATTCTCAACCAAAGTACTCATCCCAATTGAAACTGTTGCCCCTATATCCATGATGGATGTAACCACATCCTCACTACCACCTGTGGAGATAAGATCATCACCAATTGTCATTGTAGCAGACTGAACTGAATCTATAGCTCTTGAAGATTATGCCTGTCTCAATTCCACAGTGAGCTCCTCTAACCATGTCTGGGACTCACGAAGAGTCAACTAAGTGCTTTCCAATGAGTTCATAGTCACGTCAAGCTCATGAGTGAGCTCGTCAACCTCCTCCTCCTTCCCCTTTAGCACATCATAGCAAATACAATCCCACTCAAGAAGATAGTTCCTATCAGCAAGTAACTGTAGATAATTATGTTTCATTAATCTAATAGCTTCTCGTAATGTATGAAACTCTGCCAGGGAAAGGCTACTGTTACTGTGCTCTTCTGACATAAGAGTACTCCACCCATAGGTTGCCAACATCTATCGAGCAACATCAAAATGCTCTAAAGTTGTAACAATCATATCATCACTAACCTTTAACTGCCCCACTAGATGATGATACCACTGCGACTCATCATTCCCACCCAAATTTGCACTATAGTAAGAGGATGAATCCTCATCACTCACTTCGTGATCAGCAGCATCATGTGTGCTATCATCGGTGCACACATCAGCAACTAAGGTATTGCTGCCATGTACCTCAAGGAATGGCTCAACTGATAAGGTAGAAGCTGCTGATATGACAGTATCTTCACACACTTCCACTTCTAATGTAATTGTATCACCATCCAACTCACAATCCTGGAATTCTATGCCAACACATGAGCCTTCTAGCTTGTTTTCTAAGGTCTGATTTGAGAAATCAGACTCACCATGACATGAACCTAGATCAAACACTGCACCATTAGTACCCAAATCTTGAGTACCTTCTTGCGACAACTCAGTAGAATCATTTTGTATAGGTGTAGCCATTGTTGTCTCAAGTTGATGCAAATTTTTCCTATTGCTGTCATGTAAACCAAATTTGTTAGTAGTGTTGATAACAACCTCTTGAATGTTGTGAATATCATTCAAGATTCTCTCAACACTGACCCTAACTCCACCATACCAAAAGCGGTGAAGCAATACCCTAGGACCCATCCGAATGACCGTGCTAACTCTATCTCCACCTGGATCCCAATATAAACCAAACTCATGTCCATCCATCATGAGGAGGTAAGGATAACTGGAAGCATCAGCTACGTAACATCTCTCCATCACCTCCGCTAAACTCTCATGGACGTGATATCCACCTGTGCCTTCAAGCCTGCTAACATTATAATCCCTCTATAACCCTAAGTCCACCAATAGTCTCAGAAACAAAGAAGCAACAAACTTGGTTGGGTACACATCAGCCTGATGGTAGACTAAATATTGATCCTGCAAGCACTCACCCACCAACAACTGAGTTGGGTATCTGCAACCACTAGATCTGTCTACTGAAGATGGTAATTCTCCATCCAGAAAGGGATGGTATACATCATAAACCAATCCACACTGACATGTCAACAAATCCTCTATATGTGGACTAGACGAGAAGTGTTGAGCACTCCTCACAATGCTCGCCTCAGTAAACTCCACTGCGGACTTTTTCTGAAATCTCAATCCATAATCAGTGCTCATCTCAGGACTCAGGTCAGGGGGGTGATCAACATCTATCTCAAAGAGCGGTTTATCATATGACCAAGAAGCATCTATCTCGAACAATGGATTGTCGATCATCTCGCACTCCATCTCCTGATCTGATTCTTGCTCCCCTCTGAAATTTGCACTATAGTACGAGGTTGAATCAACCTCATTCCCATCATGATCAGCATCATCATGTATGCCATCATCAGCACACACATCATCATCCAAGGCACTGCTGCTATATGTCTCATAGGATGTCTCAAAAGATGATGTAGAATCCACACGAGTCAATGGTTGATCAATTTTATCATCCTTTTCCACCAAAGGATCCTGTAAATCTGGCCTGCGTGAATCATGAATTGACAATTCTTGCACATACTCTAAATTGGTATCTTCAAAATGATCAAAAATTTCATCAGCAATTGCTGATACACAAGATGTAGGGAGTTCAAAACCCTCATTGGTTTCATATGGACCCTTTTCTTCATGTGCATCTCTCTCAACATGATCATCCTATAACCTTACAACATCTTGTTCAAGACCCTCACCCTCATGTTCTGACTCTTCTTCTTTTGCAAGAGGACTCAAGTGCTTTTCCTCTACAGCTGCATTAGAAATTTCAATTCTATCATCAGCAAGTGGATCTTCTAAGGTCTGATTTTTGCTCACCAAGGGATCCGCTGAATGCTAGTCATTAACAGCTGAGAATTCATCGTGAATGCTTCTGGACACTGTAGTGACCTCATGTTCTGCCTTAGATTCTTCATAATTTCTTGCTAGTGGGAAGTTTTTTTAGGCTCTGAATCCTCATAGGGAACCCACATTATTCTATGCACCTTGCCCTTAGGTCTCAAAGGACAATCATGGTTTAAATCATACGGCTCTCTGCAATAGGAACACAACTTCTTTATGTTTTGTGATGTTAGATCTTTGCTCGAACTTGAAGTCATATACTGAGATAAACTGCTTCTAGTTGCAGGGTATTTAAGCTTTTTACTTATTTCTTCCAACTCTTTTAAGCTTTGTTTAAATCTTTTCATGTTCTTGTCCCATTGCTTCTAGGAAGTGGCCATGTTCAACTGAAACCTCTGAACTGCAGCTAAAACTTACCCAACAAGTTGGCAGGAAACCGCTTTGATACCACTGTGATGAACCAAACTCACTGCTGATTTGATTTTTGCTCGTTAAAGGTCTGATTTTTGGTTTGTAATCTGCTTTTCTTGTTTTTGGTGTTTGATGCCAAATGATTTTAATAATTTTCTTACAACCATATGCATATAAAAATTCAAATTAAACTAACTTATAAAGATAACTCAAAGGAACTCAATACACTAGTTAAGAGACCTTCTTCATTCACAAAGAGTGCTAAAATTATATTCCTCTTACATGCATTTTGGAATGAGACATCATTTACAACTAATGACAAACTTGCAGCCAAGATGCACTGTGAACAGTGCTTGCTACAGTACCCACGCCCATGAAATTGCTCATACAAATTTAAATACAAGTTTCTCCTACCAATTTTTTGTTGAAATGTCTTCTAGGATGATGGGCGCCCACTTTAGGAGTAAAAGCAGCTGCAAGAAAGAGGCGTTTTCCTTACTTGTGGATGTTGAAACCCTTACTTCAAAGCGGTTGGTTGTAGGTGCATAATCAGCTCCCAAAATGTTCATAAATTCGTAGTAACACCTTCAAGATGACGAATGAAGACTTTAACAGCAACTTCCCTTCCAGTAGATGTCTTCAAACACTTGCAATCAACAAATATGGCTCCCACAAAGCCACAAAACTCAGACCTGCACTTTAAAGTGGTCTTTCACACTCTCAAGATGCCTAAAATCCTAACTACAAGCCCAATCTAGGGTTACCCACTGCAGAAATCAGGAAACCCTAGTTTCCTTCTCTCCCAAACTCCACACTTCAAGTTTCACTCAACAAAATAATCTCAAGCCTGAGAAGTTTGAACTTTCTCTTCTCCTTTTATAATTTTCACTTGACATCACTATTCATTAAAAAACACTATTCACTTAAGTTTATTTCTTTTTTCACTTTATCAGTGAATAGTAACAGCAAAATATAAAGTGACCCCTTTAACAAATAGACACATGGTCCCAAGCTTGAGTAAGTGAAATAAGTGGTGATGAACAATATTTTAAGCTCCAATTACACGCCAAATGCGCAAATTCACCACGTCACCGACTTCGGATACCAATACTGCCTTTAACCGATCAAGTTCTCGTTCAAGTGATCCTCTATCCAGACCCATTAGCCTACGAGGATCGACATAATAGGCTAATCCAATGACTTTGATGCTCGCGAAAGAATGGGGACATTACACAAAGATTAGTATAATGCAGTGTTTTACCTACCCAAGAAATATGACTAGGAAAATCAATTGATAAGGTTAGCATTTTCAACTAGTTAGCTATTTAGCATTTGTAGATGAAATGAAATGAATTGAAAGTTTTCAATAATGTTTAAGGATTGGGTAGTCTAAATGATCTGAGAGTTAAATTGTTTAGATAAAAACAAAGTCCCAATCAACAAATCAACAAACCCTTTTTCTAGTTGTCCCAATCAACAAATCAACAAACCCTTTTTCTGGTTGTCCCAACAAAAAAGAGAAAATTTGTATATTCAAGAATTGAACTATTCAACAAGAAATAAAATCTCAATCAACAATTCTATTAGAATAATTTATTCAAACAAACAAAAGGAAGGAAATTTGTATAAAATGAACAAGGCCTTTGGCATGAGAAAGAAATCCCATCGAATTTAGTGCATAGTTTTAGATTATATTTATTTTCATAGATTGATTAACAAAGGGAAAAAAATCCAATTTCATATTTAACATTTTCTTCTTCAAGTTGCAATCCAAAGGGGGAATATATGTTGCATTGAGAAACAAGTGTCATGTAGTGGCGAGTAATTGCCTATAGAGTTATGTAGTAATTGTATTTGTTGGTTAGTCAATATATTTTTTGTGAAATATCAATTAGGAACAAATCATATAATAGTTTGAAATAACAAATTCTTGCATGTCATATGTATTGTGACCACATAGTGGCAAGTACTTATTTTTGTACAATTGTAATATAATTATTTTATGTGTAGTTGATGGATGAGTCATGACAACAATTTAAAGGTTGGCTACATAATAGTTTGAGATGAACAAATGATTTTACTAGGTTTAAGAATATTATAATTGTTAGGGTTGACTTTGACTATGAGCTTGATTCACAGTAAACATGTAACAAGCCCAATGTTTAACCCAATGAATTTACCTATGTTTTAACCCACATGTGAATAGTATACGCTTGCAATTTATAGCAATAAAAAAATTCTTTTTTTATTTCAATAACAAGATACACATTTGAAATAATCCCATTTCAAACTCCCATTGCATTTACAAAGAAACATTACAAAATCTCAAGTAACAATTTCATATTTACAAAATCCCATGTAATGATAACATTTTCCAATTACAATTTCTCAATAAAGATAGAGATACATGAATACATGCATAGCTTCTAAGAGCTTTAATGAAATAGAGATAAAAATGGTCCAGATGTCCTTGCTAGCATACATCATCAAATTTTGGCCACCAACTATATGAGGGAGAGTATCACTCAAGCGCTTTTCTGCCAACCACAGATTTATTGTGGTCCCCCGCACATCTACCTAACTGGTAATATGTCCCTACCCTTTGATGAAGAGATTGGTTTGGTAACCTCATAATACTAGCCTTCTTAAGCATGGTGTTGTGTCCTACATAAATAGAGCTACCATACATTGGCTACAACCTACATGTATGACATTCCCTGCCTAGTATGGAAACTTGGCTCACAATGAACCGACAGTGTAAACAGTGGCTACTTATACTACTTTGGCCAAAGAATTCAACACTCAGTACTTTAAGTGTAGTTGTATGTTCACCCACCCCTAGCTCAATTTAGTATTTGACCATTTATACTCTTTTTGAAATTATAATATGCATTCAAACAAAAAGGTAATGACATAACTAAGTAACTAACTAGGTTACTCCCATCCATAGATTATCCTAACCCTAGGAACAACCAAGTTAACCACCATGTTCAAAACTGACATCATCATTTAAGTACTCCAAGACAATATCATTTCTCATATTTCACAATCTATGCAAGCATACATATGGATTTTGACAACCTAGGTATTGTTCCAATAGCGAACATAACCACACAATTCCATCATAGAGAATATATCAATAGGGTTTCATCAAACAAGACTTCACCAAAGTTCAAGCAAGCTCATCCAAAATAAGAAATTACCTAATTTAATTCAAGCAATCTCAACATGCATATAAATCATCCTTTCTCAAACACTTGCATTCATAAGCAAATACGATTTCAACATAAAAAGAATAGAGTAGTAAAATCAGCATGCCTTGAATGATAGCTCCAAAAGAATATGTTGCTTCCCAAACTCAATTCCCATAGTCATGCTTGTTGCTCCTAAGCTTTGCCTATCTCCATTCCTAGCCTCTCTCAAAACTCTTAACAACTAGAAATTCTCAAAGCAATCTCTCTTTTCTCACTAATGCACTCAGCAACTTATTTGCACAAAAAACTACAGTTGTGAACTTCAAAAGAATGATTAAAAAATGAACACCAAAAGGTTAAGAAGTTGCCTCTACTTATACTAAAGATTGAGAAACTTATTGCTACAAACAAGCCCTACAATTTTCCACCTTTTCTCTTTTAATTGCCACCACTTAACAGCAAAAGCCAACTTCTTTAAATGAGTCGACTAAGCCAATTGAAGTGAAATGTGGCTACTCAAACAGTTGATATGCAAACACATATGCAGTCCTTGCATTTTCAGTCTCTCTAATGTGGCTGAGTCGCCCTTTTTAACTGACAACAACTATTATTTTACTGAATCAAACACATAAATGTTTACCTATAGGTTAACTATTCCCATTGTGACATTTTAAACCTCTTTTTTTGCTTGTTTAAGGCACCCATATTGGTGGTTGCCGGCAAATACAAAACAAACTCTAAAAGCTTTATTGCCAACTCATGGTTGACCAAGTCCATTTCCCTATAATTATATGTGGCTTGAATATTCGACACACTTTTCATACACTTTGATTCCCTTTGTTTTTGGTTCTTACGTGGTGATTAAACTCAGGTTTTTTTTGCATTCATTGCATTATCATTCTGTTATATAGCACATCAATTGTTGGCACAATACTACTACTTTTTCTCTTTAAACGAATGTTGAAACATAATACTCTAGCGCCTCTTTTTTTGTTATGCGTGGCTATTTAAAATACTCATCATTTAAATGCTTTGTCCTCCTCTATACATGGCATAGCAATACGCGTGATAATTTTGTTTAAACTCACTAAAAAGAATAATATTATCACTATACTTTATGCAACTCCTATGCAATGCTTAAATTCCATAGTTTTAATGTATAATTGTTTTTTGATTCTATTTGATAACATATGTGCTTTTATCTACAACTAAAATTCTCACTTTTGCATGAGTCTATGCGCTCAATATGATTCATATGTTTTTGGCTTTATACAAGCCATTCACTACTTATTTGATTTGCATTATATATGCGATGAAGTTTATATATATATAATAAATAATATATATATATATATAATAGATAACATTATAATATATATATATATATAATATATATGTTCTGATAGCAAGTTGATCTTAAGTTGGATATTTTATGGATTCAGTTTAGGTTGTTATGCTTGTTTTTTGAAACTGAATTTGTGTAATGATCATTGCAGCTAGATGCATTCATTTGTTCACTTAATGATGTGATAGTAACAATTATGGTCAGTAGGAGAGCTCGTCCTGGGATATTTGGTGGTGAGGTAATCCAGTGATGATTATTCGCACTCATGCATTATATGTCATGACTGATTTTCTTATATTGATTTCTTAGAGATATGAACTTTCAACCTGTTGTTTTTGTATGTTACTTAACAATGCTTCTATAATGCCAGGGCATTTTGAGGCAGAAGTTAGTTGGGCATGGCCTCGCATTTATAGTTGTTGGAGGATCTGGTAGGTTATGATCTCTCATTATAATAAGAGTTGGAGAATGCTTCATTATCTCTCTGCTCAGTGGCTATGATACATGCAATTGTGTTGTACAAAGTTGATTTTAATATTTTTCTTGTGAATATATTGAAAAACCCTCTGAATTTATACTGTATTAAAGGATTATATGTTTATGGTGCATAATCTATTGTATGATGTTGTTTGTTGTTGTATATGATGCTCAGTTTAAGGAAGCAAAAAGAATCTAAAATATAGGAAGAAGTCACTAGCTGATCTTTTTTTTCAATTCTCAGGCCACTTGAATGTTTGTTGTCTTTTCTTTTGAAGGGTTGTTTGTACTTTGTAGTATCTAGAGGTTTAGGTAAAAACTAAAAAAATTAGAGAAATTGTAACATGGTGGGCATGAAAGAGAAGATGCAGAGTTATTATATTTTTTTTGTTTTTTGTTATTATATGGCCATGCCAAAGTCTTATATGAGTTTTGTCTTTTGGTATAGGAATATCAATTAAGGTTACAAACAGATCGAGTGCTCAAGAAGGGTGTTAACTATTATCAGATACTTGCAGTAGTCATATCCATTGTAATTTGTATCTACTATTTTTTTCACAGAAATATTAATGAGTTACACCATGCTATTCTAGGTAACATTCTTATTTGCTTTGCATTCTGTCTTTGTATAAATGGTTTTCTATTTTAGTTGATTTAGGACAACTACTGATAAATTTAAATTCTTGATTTGAGTCTATGAAAGGGCTTTTGTTCTCAGTACTTGTAATTGTTGTTGTAACTAATGTTGTGAAAGATGTAGTTGACTGACCTCGCCCTGATTTTTTTTGGCGGTGTTTTCTAGATGGCATATCAGTTGAGAACAACTTATCAACCTCTAGTACTAAACTTTAGTCTTAGCTTTTTTTCTCTTCCTAATTAATGATCATTTTGGTGGCAAGCTCTTTATTTATTGTTATTATTATTTTATCATTGATGATTCAAATTATCCTTCTAACTGGTATGAGGTTGTCCCAGAAATTTGATAACATTACAGGGAGGGTTGAGTGTCATGGCAATGAACATGTCATAAGGGAAGGTCACAAAAGCTTTCCTAGTGGACATACTTCATGTAAGTGCAACATCCTATACTTTTTGTTAAAATCATCAGGGGAGGTTTCCCTTTATTTATAACCTATGGAAAATTTACAAGGTGTGGAATATACAAGGATACTTGCATTCATACAAAAATCAACTATTAGATCAATTATTTAATAACATGTTATCTTAATAAAACAACATTATGTAGAGAAATAATGATAGATTTTCTCCTTTATTGCTACATTACAAAATATTAAACACTCACTTGGAATAATGCACAAAACAAAGTGGAGAGAATGAAGCATTGGCTACTTTGATTTTTGAAATTGATATTTTTTTACTAAATCGATAATGTTTGAAGCTTCATTTTTTTTCTTAGATGTTGAGTCTAATGAAGTTTAATGTTGTGTTGCAACTTGTAGGTGATTATGTTGATATGATAAAGGCTAGCATTGTCGATCCTCTAAAAGTTATCAAAATTGCATTAATTGATATAGAAAGGTAAAACTATTTATCTTTATTATAATTAGTGGAACTTGCAACTCCAATATCTGATAAAAATATACTTCCAAATATGCTTTTGATGGATGTTCATATCCTCATCCAAAGCTCCAATTCACACATAGGAAATGACACTTTCAAGCATATCAATTGCAAATTTATAATCAATAATCAAGCTATTGATTAGCTGTTCAAGAATAAGGCAGTTGTATATCACTAATTGAATATTTTCTATTTGTTTGTTGTCTTGCATTAATTCATCTTTTTAAAACTTGTAAGAGATAACTAGGAAACATTATATCTAGTGCCTAAGTTTAGGGTGCCATAGTTGGAAAATGAAAAGAAAATATTTGAATTTTATCCTCTGTATTTTTTGACTTTTCTGAGTTTTTGATGTGCAAATTTTGAAACCTTATTTTCAGGCTGCAACTCCAAATTTGAGAAGTGAAAGGTGAATACCAGTGAGGAAGAGTTTGGAGGAGTCTAAACCAATAGCAGCGGGAAAGCTGCGGATTTGCAAGGGGATTAAATGGGTCAAGCCCCTATAGGAGGTCGCTACCCTTCCAAAAGGACTGCAGTTAAGGAAGGAGAAAACAATATAAGTATATGAAAATAGGAGTATTTTGTTTATATAGTGTTTGTAAGTTGTACAGTGTCACTAAGACATTGAATGTAACCAATGAGATTTTGATTTGCCAATGAGGCTTAATGAAGTAAATTTTCAAAGTGGTTTTTTCTCCACTCATAAATACTGTTTGTGGCTCCTCTTGATTTGAAATCTGTTTGTGTTTGTGTCTGATCAATCATATTTGTTCAAATATTTTAGTCTTCATTTCATGGTGTTTTTTAACATTTGAATATCTATGATACTTGAAGTTTATATGCATAAATTTGTGAGGATTAATGAAGTTAGATTTGATTTGTAATAACTAAATATATGACTAAATACATGACTAAATTAATAATTAAATATATTACTAAATATATGACTACCATGACTAAATAAATGACCAGTTAACAACAATCAATGACTAAATCAATGACCAAATCAATGACTAAATAAATGACTAAAATAGTTTAGTCATAAATTTGCTGGTGTTATAAATGACTACAAATAAACCACTAATAGTCACGTGACTAAAATTAATGACTAAATTAATCACTACCATGACTAAATTAACGACTAAATCAATGACTAAATCAATGGCCAAATCAATGACCAAATCAATGACTAAATAAATGACTAAAATAGTTTAGTCATAAATTTGGTGGTGTTATAAATGACTACAAATAAACCACTGATAGTCACGTGACTAAAATTAGTTATTTATATGCAATTTTTAGTAGTTTATTTAGTCATACATTGTTGTTTGTGTACTAGTGTATATTGTTGTTTTTTTACTAGTGGATAGAGACAACTGGAATGGACTTGTAGAGAACCTTCAAATACTTTTGAGTACTATTGGTAAGAGAATAGCCATAAATGGTAGGAAGACATAGTATCTATTTCAAAAAGAATTATTAAAAATTAAAACTGAACTGCAACTTAATCTTGGCAATAAATACTTGATTCAAAACCTCAAGAATATTCAACTTAACTTGAGAAAATATCAGACAAAAAGAGACCAAGGGGCTAGGATTATAGCAAAGGCTAATTGGTTTAAGGACGGTGATAAAGGCACCAAATATTTCTTTAACATTTTGAGAGCTAAGCATTCCCTATAAGCCATAGGGCCGATTCTATTCGAGGATCAATAGTGCCATGACAATGAAGATATTAAAAAAGTACTCTTGAAGTTTTATAGACAACTATTCTCTACAAAAGATGAAAACACAAGATGCCTCCAAGCTCATAACACATGTAAAAGTATTATTTCAAACAAGTTGAATGAAGGTATGGCTAAGGAAGTGGGTAAAGATGTTTCTGTAGACATCTAAATTTGATCGCTCCCATACGATCAAATTCACCTTTTTATTCATCCATTTTGTCAATATTAATTTATTTAATTAATATTATACTTTTTCTCTAAAGTCTCCAAAGTATTTAATTTAACAATTAAATGCTTTGTCTTACACTTTTTCCTCTCTAAATTAAATAAATTAATTAATTTATTTAATTTAGTCATTTAACCTTTTTGAATAAAATCAATTTAAAATTCTTCCTTTTTCTCTCTCCTTGTCACATCCTCCATAATCCCTTTCTAATCTGGATTAATTTAATTAATTCATGATTAGGATGTGCATCCTCTTAATCAAGGATTAATGTTACATCCTCCTACATTTGTCACTTGCTTCTAATCTCTCATTAATTCTCTTAATCATGTGTTTGCACAACCTTAATCAAATTCATTAGCTACATTTAACATATGCTACGCCCTTAATATTATTGTACATCGGGTTATGAATAGTCGGCTTGTGGCTATCTTAACTCTCTATTAAGTCATATTATCATTAGTATATTGTTATTTAGTTGTTTAGGTCGGCCTAAGTCTTATATAGGTGTGTCTAAGTCGGCCTTGGTGATATCCTTGGCATAAATAGGTATATATAGGAGGTTGTGAGTCTTATTTCATCATCAAGTTGTGAAGTGTGTTCTCATTAGAGATATTTGGAGGTTTTCCCCCTCAAAGTGGCTTGTTATTCTCAGTTATTATCAAGTATTTGCAGCATATTTCTTATCATATTCTTCTATTGTGCAAGTTATTTCATAACAAGTGGTATCAGAGCATGATCTTGGCACCATAGAGGCAAGGTTTTTCTCAATTTTGGAGGCGATTTTGGGAAGAGCATATCTTTCAGAATTTGTCGAATTTTTTTCTGATTTTTAAAGGGTTTTTGAAGAACATATTGAAGAAGCTACAGTCCAGATTTTAGAAGAATTGGAGTATAATTAAGCGAATTATTGCAGAATTAGGGTTTCTACCCTATTTTTTTGGAATCTACATATCTCACACATCTTGTTGAATTGGAGTTTGATTTTTATTGGGTTTTTGAAGACATACTAAAGGAGATTACAGTAAAAATTTTAGATAATTTAAGTTTCATTTGTGTGATTTATTTCAACATTAGTGGTTTCCATCATGACAGGGCCTGCAACAAGGGGTAAAAAGAATGCTGTCACTCCGGGGAAGACTCCTGATAAGGATGGTGAAACAATCGAGGATATTACTCATAATGAAGAAATCAATAAGGTCAAGGAAGAAATTTCCTCAATTAACAATAAGGTCAAGGAAGAAATTTCCTCGCTTAAGATGGATATGTGTGACCTAAGAGGAGATATGTCGGACATGCGAAACATGTTAAGCACCTACATAGCTGAATCAAGAAAGGAGTTCTCAAATGACCAAGGTGAGAATTCTAGGTCAGCCACTACTAACACAAGCTTTAGTACTCCTATGGGATCTAGGAATTTATTTCCAAAGGTGGATATGCGCAAGTTTGATGGTAAGGATCCTCTAACATGGATAAACCAAATGGAGAATTTTTTTGAAGTACACCAAATCCCAAATGGACAAAAGGTCACGATGGCTTCCTTTATATTTAGAACCGTGATCAATTCATTTGGTATCGCTGGCTTTGCACTCATCGAGGTAAAAAGGGGCTCACCGTCTCATGGTCAATTTTTACGCAGGAACCCAAGCACAATATAGCAATAAATAAGCCACGCATTAACCTTCCAAAATTAGAAGAACTCAACAAACGTGATCGGCCATGATTATATTCAGCAATTCCAAAATCCATCCCATGGGGATCCACCTAAAAAATTTTGAATGATGGCCTTGAGTGGTCTCAAGATCACATTCAACATATAACGCATGTTTAGCCCCAGTTCCACATAAATGAGTCTTTATCCAGCACGGTATAGAGGAGAAATATTTGATCCTAAGAAGCAAGGGGCTAATGTGACAAGAGAGAGGTTAGCTATTCAACACAACCTATTTCGCTGGACTCCACAACAAATTGAGGAGAAAAGAGCAAAAGGCTTGTGTTTCAATTGTGATAGCAAATACAGTCGAGGACATAAATGTAGTGAAAAGAAATTGTTTTATATTGAAGGTCCCAATGAGGAAGAAGAGGAGGAACCCATACTAAAAGATGAAAGGGAGTCAAATGAGGAATCACATGATTCTCAACCAATCATTTCTTGTCATGCACTCTCAGGTTTCAGCGCTCCACAAACTCTCAAGGTGGTGGGGTTCCTAAAGAAGCAGAAGGTAACAATGTTGATCGACTCAGGTAGTACTCATAATTTCATCAACAAAAAGTTAGCTACTCGTCTAAATTGTTTCATATATCCAGCTCCAGAGTTTCAAGTTTTGATTGCAGATGGTGGTACAGTTAGTTGTTCAAGGAAGTGTCATAGCATTAAATTATCCATGGGAGATTATCAACTTGATACCCCAATGTATGCGATATCCATGGGTGCAACAGATATTGTTTTGGGAGTACAATGGCTTACTACATTAGGAACAATTGAGATGAACTTCCAAGAACTATTCATGAGATTTCAACGTAATGAAGGCTAGTAGAGCTATGCCGGAAGGCAAAATCTCCACAAATGGTAAGCTCTCATCAAATGCAAAAGTTGCTTAAGAAAGGAGTGGATGGATTTGTGGCCCAACTATGTTCATTAGAAGTCTCTCAATCTATTACTCCTACTCATCCAGATTTGCAAGCTATAATTGATAGTCACTCGGTTGTTCTTGGAGATATGCCTAAAGGACTTCCTCCTAAGAGGGATCATGATCATGCCATACAGTTAGTCCCAGGGAGCCAACCACCGAACATCAGGCCTTACATGTATCCACACATACAAAAGAGTGAGATAGAAAAAATTGTTGAAGAGATGTTAGAGGCAGGAATCATTAGGCATAGCCAAAGTACTTACTCCTCGCCGGTGGTGATGGTGCGTAAGAAGGATGATACTTGGCGCATGTGTCCAGATTATAGAGTGCTCAACATGTACACCATTAAAGATAAGTTTCCAATTCCAGTCATTGATGATTTGTTAGATGAATTAAATGGAGCTATGTTTTTTACCAAGTTAGATCTTAGATCTGGTTATCACCAAATTCGGATTAAGGAGGAGGATATTTGTAAGACAGCATTTTGGACTCATGAGGGTCATTATGAATTTTTGGTGATGCCATTTGGTCTTACCAATGCACCATCTACATTCCAAAGTTTGATGAATTCCATTTTTAAGAAGTTCTTGAGAAAGTTTGTATTAGTATTCTTTGATGATATATTGATTTACAGCAAGACTTGGGAAGAACATTTGCAACATGTGGACCAAGCATTACAAATACTTGAAGATCATAAACTCTATGCTAAGCCATCCAAGTGTGCTTTTGGTCTTATAGAGGTGGAGCATTTGGGACACATAGTTTCACATGAAGGAGTAAAGGTGGACCCTAACAAAATTAAGGCTATCATGGAATGGCCTATTCCAAAAACCATTAAGAAACTGAGAGGATTATTGGGATTGACAGGGTACTATAGAAGATTTGTGAAGAATTATGGTAGTATAGCAGCACTTCTCACCACTCTATTGAAGAAGGATTCTTTTCATTGGAATGAGTCTGCCAATACAGCATTTGAGAGATTGAAGGAGGCTATGTGTTCAACTCTAGTACTTGCCACTCCTGACTTCACCAAGGAAGTCATTGTGGAATGTGATGCTTCTGGAAATGGGATAGGAGCAGTGCTTATGCAAGAAGGTCGACCAATTGCTTTTGAGAGTCATCAATTAAAAGGTAAGAATCTATTAAAACCTATTTATGAGAAGGAAATGCTAGCAATACTCCATGCAGTGAAACAATGGCGGCCTTATCTATTGGGTAGACATTTCAAGGTTAAGACAGATCATGATAGCCTGAAATGGAACAACGACTATCTTCCTCAAGAGCAACAAAAATGGGTCACTAAGATGTTAGGATATGACTTTGAGATTGTATATAAGAAAAGGGAAAAGAAAATATTGTAGCAGATGCACTTTCAAGGAAGGATGAGAAAGATGAAGCCCTTATTGTGTGCCCTTTCAATATTACAAGCAAATTGGGTGGAGGAAGCTAAAGTAGAGTGGAAAAATGATGTTGCGACTAGCAATCTCATCGAGCAATTAAAAAGTGATCCTAGTAGTTCAGATAAGTTTTGTTGGAAGGGAGATACTCTTTGGTATAAAGAGCGTTTGTATCTCTGCAAGAATTCTAACCTTAAAATCAAGATTCTCACAAAGTTGCATGAGTCTCCAATGGGTGGTCATTCATTTCAAGACATATCATCGAAGTCAAGCAAGATTTCTTTTGGGAA
Source organism: Sequoia sempervirens (assembly GCA_007258455.2). Lineage (NCBI taxonomy): Eukaryota > Viridiplantae > Streptophyta > Pinopsida > Cupressales > Cupressaceae > Sequoia > Sequoia sempervirens. The sequence continues at coordinate 146,074 of VDFB02023812.1, read as the reverse complement.
GGGCTAAAGGGTGATGTTCAAAAAATTTGTATTGAATGTTTGTGTGTCAGCGCATAAAGGGGAGCATTGAATTAAGGCAACTGTGTCTCTTGCAACTCTTCATCTATTCCTAGCTGTTGGGAAGAGATGATCACGGACTTCATCACAGGGCTTCCCAAATCTAAAGGTCATAATGTCAATATGGTGGTGGTTGATATAGGCTCAATACCAAATATGCACATTTCATTGCATTAGTACACCTTTACAAAGAAGTACGCTGGCTAGAGCTTTTGGAGAATATCCAAAAGCTACACCCAGTTATTATAGATCGTGATCCTATCTTCACCACCACTTTTTGAAAGATTTATTCTCATGTTTGGGTACTAATTGGTTTCTTAGTTTCCTTCATACCACCCTCAATCAGATGGGCAAACCAGAGGTTGTTAATAAGTGTTTGGAAGGATATTCACGCTTGTTTCACTTCTCGTAGAAATGCAAATTCCTGGGTAGATTGGCTACCACTTGGGCGAATGGTGGTATAACACTTCTTTCATAGCTCATCAAAAATATCTCCATTTTGGCACTTTATGGATATCATCCTCCTTCCATCACATCATCAATTAAGGTGTCCCCAAGAGTTCTGCAGCAGGAAGACCACTTTACCATCAACAACAACAAGTACTTTCATGTGACTCAAGGAGAATTTAGCCATGGCACAAAAATCAATGAAAACAACAGGCGCATTCAACATCGTAGTGAAAGAAGTTTTCGAAGTCGGGAATTGGGTCTTTCTTGGCGCATTGCAGCCTTATAAGCAAATCTCACTAAAAGCAAAAGAAAGAAAGAATAATAAGTTGTCAAATGCTATTATGGTCCATACCAAATCATGTAAAAGATCGGTAGTGTTGCCTACAAGCTAGAGTTACCTCCAACAACAAGGATACATCCAGATTTTCATGTTTCTTGCTTGAAGAAGGTAATTGGGCATAATATTCCCACTCAAACAACAACACTTCCCCGAAATGATGAAGAAGGGAGAATCATTTTGGAACTAGAGTGCATTCGTCAAACATGCACAAAGAAGCTGAGGAATAGAACTATCACCGAGTATCTCATCTAATGGAAGAATTTACCAGTTGAAGATGCCACATGGGAAGACAAGGAGTTCATTCAAAAGTTTCCAAACTTGATTAGCATTGAGGACAATGCTTCTTTGAAGAAGGGGGCATGCTACGCCCTTAATATTATTGTACATCGGGTTATGAATAGTCAGTTTGTGGCTATCTTAACTCTTTATTAAGTCATATTATCATTAGTATATTGTTATTTAGTTGTTTAGGTCAGCCTAAGTCTTATATAGGTGTGTCTAAGTCAGCCTTGGTGATATCCTTGGCATAAATAGGTATATATAGGAGGTTGTGAGTCTTATTTCATCATCAAGTTGTGAAGTGTGTTCTCATTAGAGATATTTGGAGGTTTTCCCCCTCGAAGTGGCTTGTTATTCTCAGTTATTATCAAGTATTTGCAGCATATTTCTTATCATATTCTTCTATTGTGCAAGTTATTTCATAACAACATACCTTTTTAGTCAACCTTTCCATCTGCGTTTCTTAGCATTGACCCTCTTTCCCATGTGAATTTTTAATTCACATTTATTCATCCTAGGTCCCTCTCTTCCCCATGTGAATTTTTAATTCACATTTTATCCTTCCAAGGCTTAACTTATCCCCATGCAACTTCTAGAACATTTGACTTGTCACCTCATTCACATGTGAAAAACTCCCACCTTTTTGGAGACCCTCTCTTATCCAATAGATTCTCCCAAGCATGTGAATTTTTAATTCACATTTATTTCTCCAACCACTTTCTCATTTCCCATGGAGATTTTTGAGGAATTCCAAAATTCCTCAAATGTCACTTTCATTCTCACTTGGGGACAAGAAGTTTCTTTTTTGAGAAAATATTCTCATCCCCCAAGGTACTTGTCCTTCCTCCACATCATGTACCCTCCTTCCACCTCACTTACACATCATCTCATCCTAGGCCACTTCACCCTCCACATGTCAAGATGCGAGGGCTTGTAAGTCATCAACTCACCATAGCCCTTCATCTTGGCCTTGGTGGCTAAATCCCAACCATTGAATTCTCTAGAGAATTCAAATTCTTCTATAAATACCCCTCTTCTAAGGCATTTTCAACACTTAGTCATTTTTGCACCCTTATGCTATCAAATTGTCTACTCAATTTGCAAGCATTGTCTTAGCCTTTTTCCAAGCCACTTAACCATTTGCATTTGCATCCCATAATATTGTCAATCTTTCATTTAGTCATATCCATAGCCATCTAAGGAACATACAAGTTTACATTCACAAGGGCCAACCAAGGAATTTTAGCAGCAAAGAAAGGTATATCAATTTACAATATCTATTTTATCTTCTTTCTTTGTGTTATCAATTTCTTAGGGTAATCTTGAGGTGTCCCTTTGTGTTTTTCTCCCATTGCATTATAGTTGTTCTTGCATCTCTAAGATAGATAAAACATTTAGGATCACAATTTCAAAAGAGGAGATTACCAATGTCATTCTATCCTTTCAGAATGGTAAATCTTTTGATGATGATGGACTCCTAATTGAGTTTTATAAAGAAAACATGAAGTGGGTAGTAGATGAATTGCTTGAAGTATACAAAGAAGTTGTAGAGTCCCTACTAATGTCTAATAAACTTGGTGACAATCACACAATTCAGAGGGAAAACCTAACTGAACAATCCACTTGAACCTTTGGAAAGACCTTCATTGAATGATCAACTAGGGCTAGTAAGCTTGTGATGGTACTGGCACTATATGTGCTTTCAAAGACTTAAGACTACCTAATTCATCCTAGCATAGGTGTTACACTTGTTGAAAAATCATAAAAAATGCATAACAATAAAGGAGTACCTACTGTATAAGACTGTGACTAATTTACTGTCAAGAAACGAATGTTGAAATTTAACTAACACTGTTAACTAATCCTACACTCTGGAGTACAACAAGCTTAAGCAAACTAAGGCATACATGTGAAACAAGAATTGTCCATGAATGACACAAGGAATCTAATTAACATGCATTTATGAAATAATTGCTACAATGAAAGTAATTGTAAGAAAAATGAAGTGAGGAATAGTTACCTTGAGTGGCCCTTGCTCAAGTGACTGTCTTCATTGATCTAACTTAAATCTAGCTCCTTAAATTAACACAATCATAATAACTCAAAACTATTTATTACACAACTTCAAAATATCACATAAGATTCTATTGGAATATCTTATTCATGAAATCATGATTAAGAAATAAACATTATCTATATAAGAACAACTAACTAAAAATAGTTGGTAACTATATTTACTATTGAACAATTAACTAACTTCTAATGCATCAACCATCAAGCCATACATATAGGAAAGGGGAGCTTATTAAAAAAAGGACTCTAAACTAAAATCATATATCACCACTCCCTATATATTAGAGCATGATAAAGACTAAGCAATCTATAATTAAAAAAGGAAGAAGAGTCCAAGTAGAACTGTGACTCTACTACAACAAGAACTGAAATGTGGATTGTTTGAATCAGTCACGTTAGATTCCTAAATGTAACAAGGTTATTCTCCTTTAACATATTTATTAAGTGTCACAATGATGCACAATCATCTTCATTAAGTGCCTCCATATTGTAGTTATTGCGCTTAGCTTATTCTGGAATCTCCCCTGCTTTGCTGTATGGAAACTCCTTTGGCTACGGGTTGCACCTCAGTTGTTACGGGCTACAATCTACCTCCTCTAACTTCTTGGATGCAAATTGTTAGTTCATAAAACATCTACATAATACTAACAACCATAGTTAAGCACATATATCCATTACAATTCATACATATTTACACATTAATTATGCAATAAACATCACATCATAACCATATTTCCATATACTTTAAATCAAGTTTAGGTTTGCATAATAAGCATAAAATATAGCATAGTATAGGAATATGTATAAGATAAGTGTCTAATAATGTCTATGAACTTGCATAAAAACATAAGAAAACTATCTAATGACTCGACTCATCATTCCCCCTAACTACCCATTTGCTTGTCCTCAAGCAAATTAACTAGGGTTGGAGGTTGTAGTGCAAAGTGATTTCCTTGAGATATGTGATATCATCCACTCCTTTAACCTTTTTCAAATAAAATCCTCTATAGTATGTAAGTTTGTTCATTCTAGTAACCTCATCTCTCTCTCACATTCCTCATTGTTCTTCCCTGTCTAGTGTGCTACCGGGTATAGAAGCATTGGTGGCTAGAAGGTGAGTGGTACCTATAGGAAGGGTTAAAATTGCAATAGAAGGAAAAGACCAATGATAACAACCATAACTACCTAAACTCTAAGCCCAAATCCCAATCCAAACAAGGAAGTACAAGATAGCATAAAGAAATTGAATGAAAACAAAACTAAATAAAACTACCTATGCCAAGATTGATTCCTCTTCCTTGCATCTCCTCCATTTTGCTCAATGTGCAAGCTTTCCCTCAGATTTCAATGTGTTCGAATACCTCCAAGTGATAGTGACATGATAGCAAGAACTTTGGAGATAGTGATTGTAAGGTTGGAATGAGGGAGACAACCTTCTTTTATAGAAAATCTTCTTGAATGAACGGATGAGATCGAAAGCCAAAAATATGCCAAGATCGACGGTCACTGTTGCATGCACCACGTAGTGGTAGGGTTAGGGATGGTTAAGAATAGATGGTCAAGATTGAAAGAAGACCATAGGGAATCAACGGTTGAAATTTGAAAGAGGAAGTGGAGGGAAAGTGGAGGCATCAAATAAGAATTTTTAATTTGAGAAGGGAATCTTGACAATTAAAGAATCTTATTATTTAATTTGGGAGAGGGTGTGGAAGAATAAATAATGAAAAATGATTATTCATTTATGGAGAAAGAGGGAAAAATGGTATTTCATTAAAATGATTATTATTCAACCATTTAATTAAATATGGAGGAAATGGAATAAGAGATATTAAATAATTAAATTAAATTATTTATTTAATAGTGGAGAGAAGTGGTTAAATGAATAACCAAATAATTAAAATAATTATTTAACTATAGACGAATAGTGAAAGGTGAATAATTAAATAAATGAGAATTTATTTAATTATAGAGAGAAAACAAAATTAGTGACGTAATTAAATAAATATTTAATTTATCAAAAAGAAGAATAAAGACAATGAATTAATTAAATAATTAAAATTATTTAATTAATAGAAGAATGCGACCAAAGAAAATAAATAAATAATTAAAATTATTTAATTATGTTGGGAAGAAGAGGGATTGATGCAGAAAAATGGCATTCACAAACCAAGACATTTTTCAGTGTCTACATTTTTCCCCTCTTTGACATAATGTGATTTTTGAGCTTGTGTCAAAGAATGATTAAGAAAATTAAATTCAGATCATGCCCCAACGTGCCCTGGTGAAGGCAGGATAAACCTACGCCCCCTCAAAAAAAAAATTACATTTTTTTTTTAAAATGTAAAAAAAAATGTTCCAACAAGCAAATTTAAAGCATTGACAACAAAAAGTTTCAATTTTGGACCCCCATAAAGTTTACATTAGGCTTTGGGGTCAGAGCTTGATATTGTACTATGACGTGCTTGAATTTTTTTTTTATATATATATATATATATATACGAGATACATGATTGACAACAACTATCTGATGTGTTATTTATTATGCATGGTTTTGTGATATGATGGATTATGCTATTATGATGCTATGCATTTATATGTTTATGAGATGATTTTATATATTACGATACATTATGGATGATGTATGGTTTATGCTTATGTATGGATGCACTCAATCTATATTGCTATAATGGATTTTGGATGTACATGATTTACTTTTATTCTATATGCAAGATGGTTTTATATGATTGCGATGCTTATGTGGATGCACATGTGATGCATGCTTTATGATTTTATGGATATTTCATGTTTATGAAATGATGTAATATGGATATGTATGATGTATGCAAATGTAATGGTATGGATGATGGATGATGTATGTATAATTTCCTTTTGAATATGCAAACGTGATATGTATGCAAAAGAATGTATACAATGAGATGTATGCTAGTGGTTTATGAATGCAAGATGATATTATGTGCTTATGACATGTAATGCTTATATGGATGCATGTATGCATGTATGTGTGATGATGCTATCTATGTTTTTGTATTTTCAGATGTAATATGGATGGCCTAACATGCATATGATGATTCCTATGTTGCTTCTAACATAATTATGTATGTAAGATATTTTTGTGTATCACAAGACGCCATCAGGATGATTGCAGAATGAGGGAAGCACGAAAAAGATGGATGTTAGTGTGGAGAAGACATATGTTAGCATAGAGTTATTCAAATGAAAAGGAATGGATATTCTACTTTATAGTGTGGAGCAAACATATGTTAGCACAGAGTTAGTCAAATGAAAAGGAATGGATATTTTGCTTTATAGATGCAAACTTCCATGTTTATCATCATTGGGTGAAAACATTATAGCAAATGGACAAGAAACACCATGGTATGACATAGACCAAGGTGTGCAATGTTATCCCTTTGCAAAAAAAAGACACTCAACATACAAGGAATGCCATGACTCATACTAAGGACCAAATTGCCCCAATCTTTTTGTTAAGGAAAACCACAAGCAACAATAAAAAAGAAAAGAAGTCATGATCCATCATCACTCCTCTAAATCCTTTTTGGGACATCCTCAATGTGGCTAGTAACATGACCAAAGATAAATAAAAAAGATAAGACCAACTAGAACAACAAATTCAACAACCATTTAGATCATTTTCCAAAATTTATTTGCTGATAAGCTTGGTGAGGTTGATTGACTGATTGATTGACAAGTTTTACTGATTGATTGAGTGACAAGGTTTATTGATTGATATGGTTGACTGATTGATTGATTGTTTGATCAGACAGATTGATTGACAAGATTGATTGTTTGACCAAATTGATTGACCAGATTGATTGACTGATAAGATTGACCAATTGACAAGATTGATTGATTAATTGACAAAATTGATTGATTGACCAAATTGTCTGACTGATTGACCATGCCTAGTTTCAGGAAAGACATATCTCGTATAAGGAAAATGAAAATTTCCAAATTCAGGAAGGAAACATCCTGAATAAGACAAAATGATAAGACCATTGACTTTAGGCAGTTGATCGGTTTGGATTGAAGACTAGTTAGATAATTGATCTATTGATTCTTGATTTGGTTTAGATGTATGTTTTCTTGTGTTTGGATTGTTTACCTTAGCAAAGGACAACTTATTATAGGAATAATGATGATAGACCAAGATATTTACCCAACAAACCCTAAAGGACTGACCTAGTGCCTCGAGAGCTCATCCAAAGATGGGCTTACCTACGTTATACACACAGAGACATTGTAGTTCGACCAAATTAGATAAAAAATGAATCCTTATTAAGATGTGAACCATGATTGATTCAACTCAACAAAACCCTAAGGGACTGATCTAGTGCCTCAAGGGCTCATCAAAAGATGGCCTTTCCTATGTAGCAATGCATAAAGACAACTTAGTTTGACTAAACTTGGACTGACATAGACTCTAGCTCTGTTTTTGGAGTTTTGATGTTTTATGATTTATTTATTTATTTATTTTGGATTTTATCAATTTGATGATAGTTTTGGATTTTTTATGTTTGATGATTTTTTTAGATTTTTGATATTTTATGATTTTTTTTTGTATTTTTGATGTTTTATGATTTTTTTTGAATTTTTTATGTTTTATGATTTTTTTAATTTTTTTGATGTTTTATGATGATTTTTTTTTAATTTTTTTTAATTTTTTAGCTGATACCATGTTTAGGATCCCATAAAGATGTAGGTCAAGGAATTTCCCCCATTCAGGTATAAGACCTACTTATTATGGGTGAAAGGATTGATGAAGGCCAAGGATGGTTATGAAAGGCGAAGGACGCTAAATGTCAATGGTTCTTAGGCCATGAGAAGGATGAAAACACTTTATTATGATAAGTGAAAGATGGTAGAATGATGGTAGATGATAGAGCAAAGACTGACTACACATGGCACCTGTTTACCAGGTTTTCACCATGGCACTTATTCAAAGCGCCACCGAAGTGGTATTCATTATTAGAAGAATTATTTATCTTTACTATTTTTTTAATTTTTTTGATTCTTTTGTTCTCACCAAGACACCTACCTCACACAAGTGGGGGTATCTCCCCTTTCAATTTGGCACTGTTCGACAAAGGCTAACATCAGTTTGGACTTGGCTTTGGCCTTATCCTTTTATATAGCGGCCCAAGGGAAAAACCGCTTTGGATCGTTTCCCTTGGAGTGATTACTTCTCCAAGGGCAGGCCCTCTACAAAAGAAAAAAATATAATATGGAGTGATTTCTCTTACACCCAAGATCCACAAAAGTGATAAGGGGAGAGTGTACTCTCACTACACCTTTTTGGGTTCTACAACAAAGAGGTGTGCAAGTGCACCAAACACAAATGACACTAGTTCATTATAGTCCCAAATTAAAATGTTCCTAATGTAAAAAAAAGACACTAATTTATTTTTAAACCCAAATCAAAATGTTCCTAATTAACAAAAATGAAGGCACTCAAAAGCCCTGCAAAACCACCAATTAGTATTCTTAAAAAGAGTCTTCAATCAACATCTTACAAGCAAATAAATTAGTAGTTTTGAGGGTTTTTCTTCTCCAAAACATAAGCCACATGCTGAAAATAGAAGATTAGTAACACTAAAACTCCTAACCTAATGCAAACCAAAAGGAAAAACTGAAAGAAATTTTGATTTTTTTTTTTAACCTAAACAAGGAAATGTGTCGTTCTAGTTAATGTATGTGTCGCAGCAGATGTGATTCAGGGGATGGTGACTACAACTCAATGAATAGAAACTACAGTGGCCAACTTCATAATGTGACTCACTATGCTTTAAATGCATCATTTCATATTTTATCAATTGCGTCACTTAGACCTACAAATGCGTTGTTATTTGAATTTTCGTCACTCCGCCAATGATTGTAGCTCATTTCTTGTGATTATGGCTCATGAACTTGCAAACATAAAAAAAAACCGTATGAATTTCTTTCAAATTGCTAGATTCACGTCGGGTTCACTGATGTAGGAAGGGTTAAAATCGTAATAGAAGGAAAAGATCAATGATAGAAACCATAACTACCTAAAATCTAAGCCCAAATCCCAATCCAAACAAGGAAGTACAAGATAGCATAAAGAAATCAAATGAAAAGAAAACTAAATAAAACTCCCTATACCAAGATTGATTCCTCTTCCTTGCATCTCCTCCATTTTGCTCAATGTGCAAGCTTGCCCTCAAATTTCAATGTGTTTGAATACCTGCAAGTGATAGTGATATGATAGTAAGAACTTTGGAGATAGTGGTTGTAAGGTTGGAATGAGGGAGACAACATTATTTTATAGAAAACCTTCTCGAACGGATGGATGAGATCAAAATCAAGATGCCAAGATTGACGATCACGGTTGCATGCACCACATAGTGGTAGGGTTAGTGATGGCTAAGGATAGACGGTCAACATTGAAAGAAGACCAGAGGGAATCAACAGTTGAATTTCGAAAGAGAAAGTGGAGGGAAAGTGGAGGCATCAAATAATATTTTTTAATTTGAGAAGTGAATCTTGATAGTTAAATAATCTTATTATTTAATTTAGGAGAGGATGTGGAGGAATAAATAATGAAAAATGATTATTCATTTATGGAGAAAGAGGGAAAAATGGCATTTAATTAAAATGATTATTATTCAACCATTTAACTAAATATGGAGGAAACATAATAAGAGATACTAAATAATTAAATTAAATTAATTATTTAATAGGGGAGAGAAGTGGTTAAATGAATAGCCAAATAATTAAAATAATTATTTAACTATAGACGAATAGTGAAAGGTGAACAATTAAATAAATGAGAGTTTATTTAATTATAGAGAGAAAAGGATATTAGCTTCGTAATTAAATAAATATATAATTTATTTAATTAATTAAAGAAGAATAAAGACAATAAATTAATTAAATAATTAAAATTATTTAATTATGCAAGGAAGAAGAGAGATTGATGCAGAAAAATGACGTTCGTAGACCAAGACATTTTTCGGTGTCTACATTTTGCCCGTCTTTGATATAATGTGATTTTGAGAGTTGTGTCAGAGAATAATTAAGAAAATTCAATTTATATCATGCCCCAACTTGCCTCAGCGAAGGCAGGATAGACCTACGTCCCCTCAGAATTTTTTTTTGCAAAATTTGAATTTTTTGAAAAATGTAAAAAAAATGTTCCAACAAACAGATTTAAAGCATTGACAGCAAAAAGTTTCAATTTTGGACCCCCAGAAAGCTTACATTAGGGTTTGGGGTTAGAGTTTGACATAGGTAGTGAAAAAGGGAGGGGGGAAATCCCATTTTGGAAAGGTATAAATGTGATTTGGTTTCTAAAAATAGTCATTTGTGTATTTTTACTTTGAGTGAATAGTGAGAGAGAGTGAAAACCTGCTGCGGAGCTGTTGCCAAGATGTCACCAGTACCACACGCTACACATTGTGAATATCAAGTTAGGACGTATAGATGGCCAGAGGGCTCAGGGGATGCGGTAAGTATGCCTACCTTTCTTTGTAATTTTTTTACTTTTTGCTAGTTTTAGGGCTCCAGCTCCAAAAGGGGGTAAACAAATGCAGAGAATCCTGTTCACTGCATTTGTTATCGCGTTCACCGCAAATGAATGTGGTTCGCCGCACTTGCTTGGTGTGACACAAGTGCATAGGGTATATTCGCAACTGATTTTTCATGACACAAATGAATTTTGTGACACAAGTGTGGCATTTTAGTGATGCATGTGAGGTTTTAAGCCGCATGTGCAAATTTGCGACACAATTGTGGGATTGAATGACACATTTGACTGAAAGGCCACATTTGAATTTTGAGATGCATATGATAGATAGTATGACGCATTTGCCTGTTTAAATTTTTTCCCTAGTTTGGATAAAATTTTCTCTGCGACCAAGGTCAAATAGGTTGACTTAGGCTTTATGATTGACAAAATGTGCTTGCTTGTGATCACAGGTTACACTAGACCCTATTTATATTCAGGAGAGCCAACCTTCGACTTTCAGACTATGAGAGCGCCTAGAGGATGACCAAAGAGATCAACTGCTTTCCCTGGGATTGTACTACACCACTTTCATGCCTGCAATTTAAGCTAACAAGGGTTTATTGACTACTCTGGCTGAGTGATGGCACTCAGAGACTAGCTCATTCTATTTGCTGATAGGGGAGGCCACAGTGACTTTAGAGGACATGTGGTGGATCCTCAGACTTTCGATCCATAGGTAGCACGTGTCTTATGATCCTGAGCGGTGATATGGTGCGATTGTGAGTGATTTCGATCATGAGGACATTATGGAACTAGAAGTAGAGGAGAATGAGATCCATTGGGACATGCTTGTAGAGAGATATGACATCTTCATCATTGTCCTTTGGAATGTTATTGGTGGAGTCGTGTGCCATGATCGGTGGGGACATGGATTTCCAGTTGGGTGGGGGGAGATGCTAGTTGGTATGTTCACCCGAGGTGTTGTTTATGCTTGGGAGCCATGCATACTAGTCATGTTATATTTCGAGCTCCATGACGTCGCATACTGAGGGGCACAAAGAATTAGTTGTGGGACTACTCTCCTGATGGTGTGGGCTTGGGAGCACATTGTAGTGTTTCAACCACCAGTACAAAGACAACTAGGAGTAGGCTTGCCATATGTTTTCATTTATGGAGGCATGGTGACACATACCCATGTTGGTGATAGTGGTTATTGGAGGCATGCCATTGACATATTAGATTCATTCATTTGGAGACCATTCAAGGATGAGACCCTATTCGCAGATGATGACAACCATTTACCTTACTGCTGCTAGACTCAGTACTTGATTGGACTCACTGTTCAGTCTCAACACATGATAGAGAGATATCTGCTAGAGCGGGTGCGACAATAGTTTGGTGAGCAATAGGGGTTATCGATGGGAACTGTAGAGTTTGCTCAGTCTATCTGAGAGATATAGCCATGAGGGGATATGATTTTGTTTACCACAACAGAGTAGGATATAGATGGTTTATAACCATTGTAGTGGGGGGTAGGGCCAAAGGTGTTAAACACAGGCACCACACCAGAGTACAATGCATGGTGGGCACAACATAGGCCAATGCCATTGATAGATCCTGATCAGCTGACACTAGTACAAATGTAGGGAAGAGGGTCAAGGAGAGGACTTAGAGGTTGAGGTTGAGGTCAAGGAGAGGATGGAGGCCAAGGAGGTGGAGGGGAGGATGAAGGATATGATGGGAATGGATGAGATGGAGGAGGGGGAGGAGGTAGAGGGGATAGGGGGCAGGGATGGGAGAGGCAAGGTCATAGATGGACAACCACCCCATCCACCTTGTCTACCATGGTGAGAAAATGATTGACAGGTAGCAGAGGCCCCTCATCAGGAGGGTGAGGTGAGAGCAGTAATGGTAGTGGTTGCAGGGGAGGAAGATGCACCTCATTGGGAGAAGAGACAGTTTGAGGAGTAATTAGAGGTTGACAATCAATATAGATGTTGAAGTAGAGGAGGTCGGTCGAGATGAGGAGATGGTAGATAGGGAGGAGGAGGAGAGGGAGAGGGTTGTGATGGAGGAGGGACTAGAGGAGATACCCATCGTTGAGGCAATGGAGGTGGAGGTAGAGGATAGGCTGATAGATGCTCAGGTCACAGAGCTACAGGTGCAGCTACAAGCTACATAGGCAAAGGTCCAATAGTTGCAGGTTGAGAGGGACACCGTTCTGATCCGAGCGCATAGAGCATAACAAATCACAATTTATTTTATTAGTAGATGTGGTGGCTCTACAATGGAGTTTGCTTGAGAGCTTAGGAGGGCCATCTAAGCAAAGTAATATTGCAAAGATCTCTATGAGAGAGAGGTGCCTCTTAAGTAGAGAGATCCTAGCTTTTCAACAGTTATGAGTAGATCATAGAGGCGCAAGACTCACTCTCGATGGAGTCAGAGCAGCAGAGGGGTCTCTCAACCACAACACTCACCGTACCAGCAACCCTCAAGATCGAGATCTCACCAACCCCATGATAGACAGCCCCCACAGGACCATCTCCATTAGGAGATAGGGGTAGCACAGGGTGGAACTCTTTTTCATTGCATTCAAGCAATGATATGTATATTTTGATTGAGCCTACAAGCTCCATTTTTGGGATCGTCCTGATATTGTACGGTGACACTTGATTTTTGATATATATATATGAGATGCATGATTGGTAGCGACTATCTGATGTGTTATTTATTATGCATGGTTCTGTGATATGATGGATTATGCTATTATGATGCTATGCATTTATATGTTTACGAGATGATTTTATATATTATGATGCATTATGAATGATGTATGGTTTATGCTTATGTATGGATGCACTCAATTTATATTGATATGATGGATTTTGGATGTACATGATTAACTTTTATTCTATATGCACGATGGTTTTATATGATTGCGATGCTTATATGGACACACATGTGATGCATGCTTTATGATTTTATGGATGTTTCGTGTTTATGAAATGATACAATATGGATATGTATGATGTATGCAAATGCAATGGTATGGATGATGGATGATGTATGTATAATTTCCTTTTTAATATGCAAATGTGATATGTATGCGATAAAATGTGTGTAATGAGATGTATGCTAGTGGTTTATGAATGCAAGATGATATTATGTGCTTATGACCTGTAATGCTTATATGGATGCATGTATACATGTATGTGTGATGATGTTATCTATATTTTTGTATTTTTAGATGTAATTAACATGCTTATGATGATGTCTATGATGCTTCTAACATAATTATGTATGTAGGATATTTTTTCGTATCACAAGATGCCATCAGGATGATTTCGAAATGAGGGAAGTGCGGAGAAGATGGATGTTAATGTAGAGTAGACGAATGTTAGCATAAAGTTATTCGAATAAAAATAAACTGATATTCTTGCTTTATAGATGCCAACTTGCATGTTTATTAGCATTAGGTGACAAAATTATAGCAAATGGACAAGAAACACCATGGTATGACATAGACCGAGGTGTGCAATGTTATCCCTTTGCAAAAACAGACACTCAACATACAAGGAATGCCATGACTCATACTAAGGACCAAATTGCCCCAGTCTTTTTGTCAAGATAAACCACAAGCAACAATAAAAAATAAAAGAAGTCATGATCCATCATTTCTCCTCTAATTCCTTCTTGGGACATCCTCAAGGTGGCTAGTAACATGACCAAAGACAAATAAAAAAGATAAGACCAACTAGACCAACAAAGTCAACAACCATTTAGATTGTTTTCCAGAATTTATTTGTTGGTAAGATTGATGAGGTTGATTGACTGATTGATTGACAAGTTTGACTGATTGATTGACCAAATTGATTAAGTGACAAGGTTGATTGATTGATAAGGTTGATCAATTGATTAAATGTTTTACCATACCGATTGATTGACAAGATTGATTGTTTGACCAAATTGATTGACCAGATTGACTGATCGATAAGATTGACAAATTGACAAGATTGATTGATTAATTGACCAAATTGATTGATTGACTAGATTGACTGACCAATTGACCATGCCTATTTTCAGAAAAGACATATCACGTATAAGGAAAATGACAATGTTGACGAATGACAATGTCCAAATTTAGGAAGGACGTATCCTGAATAAGACAAAATGATAAGACCATTGACTTTAGGCAATTGACTAGTTTGCATTGAAGACTAGTTGAATAGTTGATCTGTTGATTCGTGATTTAGTTTAGATGTCTATTTGCTTGTGTCTGGAGTGTTGACCTTAGCAAGGGACAACTTACTATAGGACCAATGACGATAGATGAAGATAAACTCGACAAACCCTAAAGGACTGACCTAGTGCCTGGGGGCTCATCGAAAGATGGCCTTGCCTATGTTATACATGGAAAGACATTGTAGTTCGACCGACTTAGACCAAAAATGACTCCTTGTTAAGATGTGAACCATGATTGATTTGACTCAACAACAAACTAAGGGATTGACCTAGTGCCTCGAGGGCTCATCGAAAGATGGCCTTACCTACGTAGCAATGTGTAGAAACAATGTAGTTCGACTGAACTTCTACTAACACAAACTCTAACTCTATTTTTGGAGTTTTGATGTTTTATGTTTTTTTTTTTGGATTTTTGATGTTTTATGATTTTTTGGATTTTGACGATTTATGATTTTTGGATTTTGGATGTTTTATGACTTTTTTTTGGATTTTTTATGTTTTATAATTTTTTTATTGAATTTTTTATGTTTTATGATGATTTTTTTTTGGATTTTTCATGTTTTAGAAGCTGATACCATGTTTAAGATCCCATAAAGACGTAGGTTGAGGAATCACCCCCAGTTAGGTATAGGACCAACTTATTATGGGCGAAGGGATTGATAAAGGCGAAGGATGGTTATGAAAGGTGAAGGATGTTAAATTTCAATGGTTCTTAGGCCATGAGAAGGATGACAAAGCTTTATTATGATAAGTGAAGGATGGGTGGATGGAGGTTAAAAACTAGATAGAATGATGGTAGATGATAGAGCAAAGACTGACTACACACGGTGCCTGTTTGCCAGGTTTTCATCATGGTACTTATCCAAAGCACCACCGAAGTGGTTTTCACTATTGGATGAATTATTTCTCTTTAATATTTTTATGATATTTTTGATTTTTTGATTTTTTGTTGTCACCAAGACGCACCTCACACAAGTGTGGGTATCTCCCCTTTCAGTTTGGCACTGTTCAACAAAGGCTAATGTCAGTTTGGACTTAGATTTGGCCTTATCCTTTTATATAGAGGCCCAAGAGAAAAACCGCTTTGAGTTGTTCCCCTTGGAGTGATTACTTCTCCAAGGGTAGGCCCTGTACAAAAGAAAAAAAGATAAGATGGAGTGATTTCTCTTACACGCAAGATCCACAAAAGTGGCGAGGGGAGAGGATACTCTCACTACACCTTTTTGGGTTCTACAAAAAAGAGGTGTGCAAGTGCACCAAACACAAAAGGCACTAGTTCATTTTTGTCCCAAATTAAAATGTTCCTAATTTTAAAAAAAGGCACTAATTTATTTTTAAACCCAAATCAAAATGTTCCTAATTAACAAAAATGAAGGCACTCAAAAGCCCCACAAAACCACCAATTAGTAGTCTTAAAAAGAGTCTTCAATCAACATCCTACAAGCAAATAAATTAATAGTTTTGAGGGTTTTTCTTCTCCAAAACATAAGCCACACGCTGAAAAAAAAAGATTAGTAACACTAAAACTCCTAACCTAATGCAAACCAAAAGGAAAAACTAAAATAAATTTTGATTTTGATTTTTTTTACCTAAACAGGCAAATGTGTCGTTTTGGTTAATCTATGTGTTGCAATAGATGCGGTTTAGGGGATGGCAACTGGGGCTCAATGAATAATGACTATGGCGGTCAACTTCATAGATGCAACTCACTGTGCTTTAAATGTGTCATTTTGGCTTTTATCAGTTACGTTGCTCATACCTGTAAATGCATCGTTACTTGAATTTTCATCACTCCGCCAATGGTTGCGGCTCACTGTTTGCAATTGCGGCTCACAAACTTACAAACACAAAGAACAAAAAAAAACATATGGAATTCTTGCGAAATTGTTAGATTCATGTCAGGTTCACTAATGTAGGAAGGATTAAAATTGTAATAGAAGGCAAAGACCAATGATAGCAACCACAACTACCTAAAATCTAAGCCCAAATCCTAATCCAAACAAGGAAGTGCAAGATACCATAAATAAATTGAATGAAAACAAAATTAAATAAAACTCCCTATACCAAGATTGATTCCCCTTCGTTGCATCTCCTCTATTTTGCTCAATGTGCAAGCTTACCCTCAAATTTCAATGTGTTCGAATACCTGCAAGTGATAGTGATATGATAGTAAGAACTTTGGAGATAGTGGTTGTAAGGTTGGAATGAGGGAGACAACCTTCTTTTATAGAAAAGGTTCTCGAACAGACGGATGAGATCGAAAGCCAAAAAGATGCTAAGATCGACGGTCACGGTTGCATGCACCACGTAATGCTAGGATTAGGGATGGCTAAGGATAGACGGTCAAGATTGAAAGAAGACCATAGGGAATCAACAATTGAAATTCAAAAGAGGAAGTGGAGGGAAAGTGGAGGCATCAAATAATAATTTTTAATTTAAGAAGGAAATCTTGACAAATAAATAATCTTATTATTTAATTTGGGAGAGGATGTGGAGGAATAAATAATGAAAAATGATTATTCATTTATGGAGAAAGAGGGGAAAATATCATTTAATTAAAATTATTATTATTCAACCATTTATTAAATATGGAGGAAATGGAATAAGAGATATTAAATAATTAAATTAGATTAATTATTTAATAGTGGAGAGAAGTGGTTAAATGAATAGCCAAATAATTATTTAACTATAGATGAATGGTGAAAGGTGAATAATTAAATAAATGAGAATTTATTTAATTATAGAAAGAAAATGATATTAGCAACGTAATTAAATAAATATTTAATTTATTTAATTAATCAAAGAAGAATAAAGATAATGAATTAATTAAATAATTAAAATTATTTACTCAATAGAAGAATGCGACCAAACAAAATAACAAAATAATTAAAATTATTTAATTATGCAGGGAAGAAGAGAGATTGATGCAGAAAAATGGCATTTGCAGACCAAGACATTTTTCAGTGTCTATAATACCCATTCAAGTCCTTTGTCCCTTGCAATATCCATATACCTGTGTGTTCTTTCAAGCACGACCATAAAATAGTAAAAAAATTGGGGATCTTTCCTTTGCAACTTAGGGGCTAAACTATCCAATGTTTCTTGCACAAACTGGTAAGAATGATGGATGAGTCCAATAGTCAATATCTGCATCCTTCTATAATCCTGCATTCTCAACTTCACAATTTCCCTGCCTACACCTTTGTGGTCCAAAAGTTGTAACCATTCTTCTATGAACACCTCAGAGGTTTTAGATTCCTTTTTAATAGGAAGAGCAACTAATTTCTCTCTCTCCATATATTCTTGCATGATTTCTCACCTATACTTTTCATTCCTGAAATATGATGCTAGCACCCTTAATTGTAAATCTTCCAAAAATATTAATGGGTTCCATTTTGTGTCTTCAAGCACAAAATAATTATGCAAATAATATTCAGACAATTGATCCTATTCTTCTAGTGTGACATCGCCAAAAACATTTAGAAAATCAAAATTTCTACTCATAGCAATTGACTAATTACTACTCAACCTACTGAACTGATAACTCAAGAACTTTTCTTGCAAAAAAAAAGCATACGTCCTAACTGGAGGTTTGCATTTAATAGTCTGGATGGCTTTATCTGCTACTTCTTCCACCTTGACTGCTAACCTTTTCAATTCAATATCTTTACTCTCCAGTTTCCTAGTATGCTCTAAGATTATTGTTTCTTTTTCTTTCTTCCAATTCTCCTTTTGCTTAGAAAATTCTTGAATAACTTTCCATAATTGGTATCCTAGGGACATAGTTGTATGACATGTTGGAGTTTTTGTGGCAAGGGGTCTTTTGTTCTTAGTTACAAGTTCTTTGTTTCCTACTTTAATTATTGCTAGTTTTGTAAGCAAGTTTAACTTTGACCCATGTCCATAGGTATGCAATTTTTCCTCCAATTCTTGAATTTTTAATTCCCTTTCTTTGTCCCTTTGTGTAGTAACCCATTCAAAATTATTACTTAATTAATATTATTGTAAATGACACATGAATATACTCCATATTAAAAAGACATAACTAGTGGCTACAGTCAATCATAGCTACAAATGTTCATTTAAAATGATTCAAAAAATTATATATTCACTTCAAAAGTCAAATTACAATATTAGGTTTGACTTGGCTCCTAAAACCCCAAAGTATTTATATTGTACACTTTTCATCAAGTACATGGATGAATTACATCAAGTTACATCAAAGACATTAATAGTCTTGTGAACAACTAAGGTTCTTCTTTGACGCTCGCCTCCACTAGTGGATGAGAACATGGTTGAAGCGCTTTACCACCCAACCACGAAGATTACACTTTCCCAGAATCCTTCTAACTTGAAGAATGCCCGACCCTGCATGGAAAGTTTAGCAAGAGAACAATTTGCAAGGTGGAATCTGGTGTGTTCCCATACATCAACATGCAATTCTATCTACGAGTTAGAAAAGAAAGTGCATGATCTATGCTAGGAATGGTAGAGAGTGAGATCACAGAGTTCATACATACATAGTGAACTAAATTGCTTGTCCAAGCATAATAAATTTGCTGCAACAACAACAAATAATAGGTTATGGTAAAACAAACCTATACTCTCTGAACTCCATTTCAGCAACTGTCCCAGGAGGTAACTTTCTACTAAACATCACATAACAACTACCTACCCTCTAGAAACATCTACGTTGAGGTGCTCTAGTCAACTAAGTTATCATTGTTCCGTTTAGAATATTCTTTTACTCATGTTTCAATAGAAGAGTCTAATTCTATTTTAATCTCTAAATAAAAATCAGATTTATAAATCATTAGAGTAATCTACAATCAATCATATCATTCCTATGACTATTATATACTTTTCATCATAAGCACTTTGTATTTAAAAATGTACTAAGAACAAAAGAAGGTATGTCAAAAGTATGTGTATGTACATAGATGAAGTCTATGTGCATATAGATATATGTGCCTACTAATGTTAAAGTTTGTGCATACATTCTGAAATAATCATTAATTTAGATTGCAATCTTAAAATAGTATTCCATTTGACGTTTCTTGTCAAAAATAAAGAATCAGAACAAGTCTATGCTAACAGTTTCAAACTTACTGTTATTGCATTCTTACAACCGTGGTATTCTAAACATTGTTGTTTACATAAGAATATTCATTGTTTAAACAAAATAAGTATTGTTTCCTACTAAACAATTATAAAACAAGCTATTTACATATGAACATTCATTGTTTGAATAGAATAAGTACTGTTTCCTACCAAAAAGATATAAAACAAGCTATTTACATATGAATATTCATTGTTTAAACATAACAAGTACTGTTTCCTACTAAATAGTCATAAAGCAAGCTATTTACATATGAACATTCATTGTTTGAACAAAATAAGTAATGTTTCCTACTAAACAGTTATACAACAAGATGTTTACATACTAAATAGTTTATTGAGCAAAGATAACTTTCAAAAAAATAGTGTCGTTTGCAAAAGAATAACCACCATTTACATCAACAACATATTATTGTTTCAGACTAAAAATTACATTTAAAGACAAATAATGTCATTTACTTTGTTTTTTGATCTCAAGTTGCTCACATGCTAAAAGGTCACCTTACAAGTTAAATGTTCTCTATTTTACAACAAAATGAGTTTTCCTCTAAAATCAAAGAATCAAATAGCCCAGTTTCATACATAAGGACATAATGTCTATTATTCAATTCTTGAACACTTTCATCATTGGGAGCAACTTAATAGTATTAAGAGAACTATGTTCGACATGTTTTTCGATGACATTCTTGAGCAAATATTTCAGTCAAAGAAAACATAGAAGCTTCTGGTTCAAACCAGATTCATGCCTTTTCAATCTGCAACAAAACAAACTACAACTGCTCTGGATCGACCAATCTTAATGGTCAGGTATCTTCTTTCTAAGCATCAAAGACATATATTGAAATTTCCCAAGAGGGCTTACTGTTTTATACCATGCATGCAACATTATTAACATGCATACTTTTTTTCTATACAATTTACACATTTGGGGGTCAACCCATCTATAATAATATTGAACTAAGCTAGGCTTGGTGTTTCTCTAACATAGAAACCTTTCCATTGTTCCTACCAAACAGGATTAGCTTCCCATTCAAAGACATTATACATATATGCAAAGCTCTAAGAGATTTTATTCAAGCCTTATTACAAGTATCTAACCATTGATATTAAGCATTAAAGACATTACAAATAAAATGCAAAGAAAAATGCCCTTCCCATAGGATCAAAATCGATCCTTCTCAAGGAATAGATTTCAAACATACAGTGAATCAGATAAATTTTGATAGCCTACATAAGGCTAAGCATTTTTATGCAACAAAAAAGGTGTAGGCTGAGCCATTGGAGGCTCTCGAGCCTAATGTTGGCTCTGTACGATAGCCATGAAGGCTCTAGATTATTTCAATTTCTACACTATGCAGGCCATAGGCCATGCATCCTTCATGAGGTGGTGGTAATCGATATATATATATATATATATATACATACTCATACATTCAGCTTCAAGCCGATTCACAAACAAAACATCAACCTCATTTTCATGATGCCATGATAACACTTGAACAAAATGAAGGAATTTTTTTTCCGCATGATTCATTATTAGCAATAAAGCTAAGTCTATGCAAAAATTATGGAAATAAAATTACCTCCCAATCAAACTATGATGTCATTTTTCCACTGGTTTTTCTAGACTTTAGTTCAACCCTATAGTTTCCTTACGAATTCTCCATATACTTTCTTCTTTTCTCTTCCTTTTGCCCGGGTTCTTTTTTCAACAATAAAATAGAAATAACCTTGTTTTCGCATGCTTACTGGGGTGATGGTGTTATGGCCATGCCACCGGATTCTAATTTTGAAAATTGTCTTTATGACTTCTGCAGGTCACATCCATTGTGGATTTTCCTTGAGATTCTTCATTTATTTTTCACAGTTCGATTCATAATGTACCAGTTATCAACTTGAATTCAATATAAATTTGAATATATATGTATGTATGTATATATATATGTATGTCTATATGCATTTAAATTATTTCATTCACATTTACCAAGTATTTGAATAATGTATATATATGTATATATATATATATATTTATATATGCATTCATATACAAGTTTCTTGGTTTGGAATGTCTTATAGGTTCCATACATTATCATTTAAAGTAAGGAACTTGAATTTTCATTTCGAGCATCTTTATATATATATTTCTACACTAAAGAAAATGATTTTCTTTACAATGCTCGCTTTTGTTTCCTTCAAATCACAAAGTTTGAATAGACTATTTAATCTACAAACCATTCATTTTCAAGCACTAGAACAATTCAAATCAAGAAAATTTCGTTCTCTTATATATGCAAATCATTTCAACTACAAGTCATCATGCCATTTGTGGTGTGTGCACCCAGATTCCAATTGGCTTACCGTTCGATCCGTCTAAAAAATCCTATTTCAACCGTGTTCTCATCCTTCAACCTATCACCTTGCAACTGCACACACTTGCACTTGCAAATTGATCAGTAATGTTCAATTCTTGGTAACATATCAAATAATTTCCAAAATTTCACAAAGTCAACATCAGTCGACTTCTTTCATTCAATTTTCGAATATTCCAAATTCTCCATTTAATATTTAATTGAATTTCTTTCATAATTCAGTTTACCATATTATGATAAATATGTAATAAAATTGGGTTATGACACTTTGTTCATAGGTTTTTACAATTTATTTTATTTGTTTCATCCTCCCCAATGCTTCTTGCAATTCTTTTCTGACATTTCTTTCTTCTAAAAAGAATTCCTTATCTTTCAAAAATTGTTCATCACCATCCCTTGTGTACTCATAACCCTCACTGTCAGGGCTGATTGGGGTTCTCTTCTTGGTTTTTTTTGAAACAAAAATATCCTCTGAATCTGATTCAGAGGTGGTGGATATATACCATTTCCTTTTTGTGGGAACATGCACATTTTTAGATACATTGTCCTTTAGCTCTGAGTTCATATCTACTTGTCACAATATCTTCTTTTTCTTCTTTTGGTTTCTCAATATCACCCCTCATAAAAAATTTCCTTTTTAGGTGGTGTGAATGCCTTGGTTGAGTGGGTTTCTTTTTCTACACCTTTGAAGGTGCAAAAGAAGAACCACCTCTCTTCTTTCTAGTTTTTGGCATTTTTCTAGAAGCTAGGGTTTCATGTACCTCTTTTTCTTTAGGTTGATCAGATGTTACGTGTGGTGATCTTCACACAC
Source organism: Sequoia sempervirens (assembly GCA_007258455.2). Taxonomy (NCBI): domain Eukaryota; kingdom Viridiplantae; phylum Streptophyta; class Pinopsida; order Cupressales; family Cupressaceae; genus Sequoia; species Sequoia sempervirens. The sequence continues at coordinate 122,825 of VDFB02023812.1, read as the reverse complement.
TTTTCTCCTTTGGTTCTCCCTTGCTGTGAGTAGGTGAAGTAGTAGGTGAAATAGGGGGAGTTTCCATTAAATATGTAGTAGGTGACTAGGTTTTTTGGAACTACTAGTTCCTCCAGAATATTATTAATGTCTTCACAAATTAAAAAGCTCTCCCAGGACACCTATGGGTACTGAACCCTAAGGCTTCTCTTCACTAAAAAGGTAACCAAATAGTAATGTGATAGAGCTAAATCATTTATCTTCCTTTGATATTTAGATCCCGTTCTTTTTAACAAATTATAAAGGAAATTAGGTACATTAACACTCTATTGTGATGGAGGTGACTCAATAGATTAAAATGCATAGTATATAGAAGGGATTGTCTACCATCACAAGTGATATACTTAATAATGTAAGAAGCACAAGAAGCCCATACGCATGGAAGTGACAATCTCTTGGTACCTTGTGATGATGAATCAAGGTTTTCTCCTACCTCCCTGAATTCATCCCTGGCAGCTACTTCATTCGCTCTGATAGGGAATTTGGCTCCATTCCTTAGTAGAACAAACACTTCTATAAATGCAACCTCTAAAGCATCCACTCTCAATCCCTTGATAGTGGCTTCATCATGTTGTAATGTCACTGCAAACTTCCTTGTCATGTCTTCATTATACTTTGTTAACTTCAAAAAGTAGTCTAACCATCTTGCTCTTGTGAAAATGGGCAAGAATAACCTATCCTCCAATACTTGCTGGTGTGTTGATGGTTCCCTTCTGACAATATCACCTCCCATGATGAAATATGCTTACTTTGCTCAAAACTCTAGAAATTGAGCTCAAAATTCAATTTCAACAAAACCACCAACCCTCTACATCTGCTACACTTGCATGCACTTCTTCCACTGTAACTTTAAAAACTATGCCTTTCTCTCCTATGTTCAACTTGAATCAACTTGAATGGCTTTGAATTGGCTTGGGATTTAGGGAATGGACAACAAAAATGTTGCAGATGGAGAAAGGTAGCAAAAAGGGTTTGTATGTTTTTTTTTGTTTTTTTCTTTTGGTGGCAAAAATAAAATTTTGGAATATATACTATCTCCCCCCAACTAAAACCTTAAAGTGACCTCACTTCAATGCATGTGACGAGGTGAAGGGTTGGATTAATTAGTATGGAAATAAGATTAATGAATGGAAAGCATGCAAAATTAAATGCAAGTACATAGTGAAAGCATTGGAAATCTATGTTAATAATGGAAGATTAGTATGTGTACCTGTCGGTTGAGATGAACGTAACTCCGCATGTGTGAATCTATTAGAAGAGAGTCCACAGTGTGATTTTGATTTAATGTCGGTTAATTGCAATGGGTGGTGGAATAAATGATAGGCTGGTGTGTGTGATTGAAAGGATACAGTATGTATGGTTGATGGAATGTGAAATGAGAGTTCAAATGCATGAAATTCAAGAGGCGATGTGGAATGAGTAATCAAGCTGCATGTCTAGTAATGTGACAGGTTTATGGCTGCATGAGTGGAAAAAGTGGAAAGAATTTTGATGGAATGCAATTAATTTGGCACAATTTTTTGAATTTTCTGATAGGTAATTGTTGTGGGTACCTTCATCAAAAGTCCCAATCTGAACTGTGGCAGCTTTTATTCATAATGCTACAGGTCCCTACTGCATAGTGAAGTGATCTTCAAAAATATTATTGATTGTGGCACCTGTGTTGTGTGTGCACATGAAGTAGGATAAGGAATTATACTTGAGTGCTCTTAGGAGGTGAGTTGTGTAGTTCATCTATTGAGTCACTGTGAGAACCAGTAGTATTTGCTGTTGAGTTGTTATCTTGTGGTGGTATGTCTGTATCAGAACCACTGCTTTGACCATATTGATGCATTAGAGAAAGAAGGAAATAATCTTTTTGTGTTGGCCTCTTGTATATCTTTAGTTTGTGTCCATTCACCAACAGTGAAAATCTAACTACATCTATGGTCTACAATTTGACTGCTCCGTTTAGGAATACTTGTTGGATTTCATAGGGTCCCAACCATCTAGATTGTAGCTTCCCCTTATGATCTTTATATCTGGAATCATATAATAAATCCCAATCACCCACATTCAATTCTTTAGTCTTTATAAATTGATCATGCCATTTAGTCCTCTATTTTTTGAATTATCTCTATGTGATGCATGGCCTCTGTTCTAATTTCATCTAGCCCGTTCAGATTATTTAGCCTCCTCCTTCTATGTTGTTTTCAAGTCCATTTCTAGTTCCACTATTGTTCTAAGTGTCTTGTATTCAAATTCTATTGGTAGAACTATTGTTTTGTTGTACACTAGTTCATAAGGTGTGAAACCTATAGTTGTTTTTCATGTGTTCTATAGGCCCATACTGCTTCAGGTAATCTGGCTAACTAGTCCTTCCTGTGAATTTGCACTATTTTGGTTAGAATATTCTCAATCTCTTTGTTTGTAACCTCCACCTGCCCATTGGCTTGGGGGTGAGAAGGTGTTGACCTTCTATGTGTTATTTCGTATTCTCGAACCAATTTAGAAATGAGTTCAAAAGTGAAATGTGGACCTTGATCAGTTACAATTTCTCTAGGTACTCCATACCTAGTAAATATGTCTTCATACAAGAACTTAGCTACATTTCCATCTCTTGCAAACTGTAATGCCTTGACTTCAACCCACTTAGTCAGATAATTTATGCAAACTAAAATATACTCTTTGTTATTAGATGCTGGTGAAATTGGTCGAATGAAGTCCAACCCCCATTTATCAAATGGTGCTAGTGCCATCTATGGTTGCAAAGGAAGCTCATTTGTCCTTGTTGGTTTTCCCATCCTTTGACATCTATCACAACTCCTTATATACTTTATTGAATCCTTATGGAGAGTTGGCCAATAGTAACCCATTGTTAAGATCTTAAATGTTGTCCTTTTGGCTGCAAAGTGACCCCCACATGGATCATCATGGCAAGATTTTAGGATGTCAAAGACCTCATCATCCCTTATACATCTCATCATAATATTGTCTGGAATTGTGTAGAATAGGTAACTAGCTACCCAAGAATATGGAAAGCTTTTATGCACCAACTATCTCTTTTCTCTAGGAGAGAAATGTGATGGTATCTACCCTCCCACTAAGTAATTTGCAATCTCATCAAACCATGGTGTGTGTATATTGAGAGAAAAAAAATGCTCATCTAGAAAAGAGTCATCCACAACACCTTTTTCTAGTTGTGTGGGCAATATAGACAGAAAATATGCCACCACATTAGCTTTCCCAAGCTTGTCCACTATTGTTATATCAAACTTTTATAGTAAGAGAAACCATATAACTAGCATAGGTCTCCAACCATAGGTTTGTTTATTAAGTACCTTATTACAATATGATTTGTGTGGATAAATACTGGATAGCCAGTGATGAATGCCTAAACTTGTTAATGGCATAAACAACTGCCAACATCTATTTCTCTATGACAATGTAGTTAAGTTCTGCTCCTTGTAAGTTCTTGCTGATGTAGTAGATAACATACTCCTTATTACCTTCCTTTTTCCCAATACTACTCCTATAGAAAAATTAGAATCATCAGTGTGTATGTGGAAAGGTAATGTCTAGTTTGGCCCTCTCAAGATAGGTGCTTTTGTCAAGGCTGTCTTAAGTGCTTCAAAAGAGTGTCGACATTTTGTAGTCCAATCAAATTCTATATCTTTGGTAAGTAAGACAAATAGAGGTGCTACAATTTTACTAAAGTCTTGAATGAACCTCCTATAGTAGCCTGCATGTCCCAAAAATCTCCTTACATCTCTTTGTTTTTGTGGCACATGAAGTGTAGAGATGATCTCAATTTTATGGGGATCCACTTGAATTCCTTCACTTGATATAAAATTCCCTAGAACAATCCCTTGAGTCATCATCATGAAACATTTCTCATAACTCAATGATAGATTGTGTTCTTGAAATATTTTCAAAACCTTCTCTAGATTGTTGAGTGCTTCTTCATATGTTTCTCCATAGGTAGTGAAGTCATGCATGTAGATTTCCATGGAGTCATCAGCATAATCTGAGAAGATACTTAGCATTGCCCTCTGGAAAGTGGTTGAGGCATTACATAGCCCAAAGGGAAGAACAAAGTAGGCATATGTACCCCAAGGGCATGTAAAATTAGTTTTATTCTGGTCCTTTGGAGCTATCTTTATTTAGTTATAACCATTAAATCCATCTAGGAAGGAGAAGTTCTTTTTACCTGCTAGGGAATCAATTACTTGATCAATGAAAGGTAGTGGAAAGTGATCCTTTTTAGCGGTTGTGTTTAGCTCCCTATAGTCCACATATACTCTCCATTTTCCTCCTTTCTTAGGGACAATAACTAAAGGTGACATCCATTGATTGTTAGAAATAGGGTAAATGAAGCCCGCATCAAGTAATTTTTGTAGTTCAGTTTTAACTATTTCTCTTAAGGTAGGGTTCATTCTCCTTTTGGGCTATCTAATTGGCTTGAAACCATCATTTATGTAGATCCTATGCATGCACAGGTCTAGATCAATCCCCTTCATGTTATAGTAGTCCCATGCAAAGGCTATTGTGTGTGCCTACAACATAATGTTTGAAGAATTATGTTGTTTTTCAGTTAGTCCATTGTCAACATTCAGTATTGTACCTGGCATGATTTCCAATATTTTGGATGTTGATTGTAAAGATGAAAGGTCAAGTCCACTAATTTTTGGGACACATAGTTGTGGAAAAAGAGAATGTAACAGTCGTGATACTTCTTCTGATGAATTTGTTGGAAATTGTGCCTCAACTTGCTGGCTTGTATCTCTATTCAAGACTTAGCATTTTTTTTTCTTTGCTTGGTCTTCATTGTTGGTTGATCGCTAGAGTTTGTAACTTAAGAACCTTGTTGCAGAGTTTGGAAGCTTTGTAACTTCCCGACTAGCCGATCTCCTTCATTGTTGCAGCATTTGGAAAGTTTCTAACCTGCAGTGGGAGTTATGAAGTTCAAGGTTTCTTCGACTGGGCGACAGTGGTATCGGCTTGTTGTGGGGATCGGAAAAGTCCTAACTTGTATGTGGTGGTTATGAAGTTAGTATTTTGAGTGATGCACCGATGGGCGTTTACTTCAGTGGGACAATGCTGATGGTTGTTTTGACCGTGGGTGTACAAGTGAGTTGGTAACAAAAAGGGCTAACTCATGGATACCTAAAGTCTTCGGGTTTTTGTTTATAAAATAATGACTGTTAATATTCCGCGTCAATGTGGGATAATGTCGACGGTTGAGCTTCTTGGAAGTTAAGCAAACTAAATCAGTTTGAACAATAGATTCCTGGAAATCGAAGGGTCAAAGGTTGTATAGCAGGGAAACAACAGACCAGTTGGTGTTGCGTGTTGAGAGAGAAGGACAAAGATTGGTCTCGGTTGAGTGTACTATATGTTAGAAGAACATTGTAACAATGTTGCAATTGACTGTGGTTGGCCGATTGTATAGCTGTTGTGTATTATCAGAGAACAAATACTTGTGGAGGGATCTGCAACTTTATTGTAATTTTTTTTACTGTGAATAAAGTGGTCTTTCTTTGGTGGTGGGTTTTTCTCCCGAAAGGGTTTTCCCACGTAAATCTTGGTGTCTATTCTCTGTTGATATTATTGTCTATTCTGTTCTTTCCTTTTTTGTGTGAATATTAATGCTCTGTAATTTGGAATTAAAAGTACTGCATTATTCCCCTATGAATTGACATTAGGAAAGCATTTTCTGCACTAAAGTATTTCCTTACAAGTGGTATTAGAGCCTGGCCAGTTGTATTATTCTTGTGGGTTGGGTTGGTTTTTTGTGTCAACTCTGAAGTGGGAGTTTTTTAGAAACTTGGTAATCTCGATTGCAGATTAAGATGGAAAGCACTTCAGGAAAGATTGAAATTGAGAAATTCAATGGTAGCAATTTTGAGTTGTGGAAACTCAAAATGGAAGATCTGTTGGTGGATTGTGATCTTTGGCTTGTTGTGTCTGGAATGAAACCCTTAGGCATGAAGCAAGAAAATTGGAATCTTGTAGACAAAAAAGCAGAAGGGTTGATAAGACTTTGTCTAGCAGACTCTGTTCTTCTGAACGTTCATGAAGAGAAGACTGCATCTTCTTTGTGGAAGAAGCTTGGAGATATTTATCAAGGCAAGTCCTTGGTGAATAAGTTGTTCTTAAGGAAGAAGTTGTACTCTTTGAAGATGGAGGAAGGGGCATCTATGGCTAATCACCTGAATACTTTTAACATGCTTATTGCTCAGTTAACATCTGTGAGTGTAAAGATAGATGATGAGGATTGCTGTATACTCTTGTTGTGTTCTTTTCCTGATTCTTGGGATCATTTAGTGATGGCGATTGGGAGCACGACAACCAATTTCAAGATGAAAGATGTGGTTGCTTCTTTGTTATCAGAAGAGATGAGAAGAAAATCTTCTGAGGTGGCAAAGGAGGCTCTTGCTGTTCGTGGCAGATCGAAGGAGAAAGGAAAGAAGAAGGAAAAGAAGTCTAAATCAAAATCTGAAGGGAGATCAAAGTCTCTTGGAAAAAATTCCAAGGTGAAGTGCTGGAACTGTGGGAAGCTCAGTCATGTCCAAAAGGATTGAAAAGAGGAGAAAAAGAAGAAGAAGAAGAACTCTTCCGATAATGATTCTTCTCAAAGCGAAGCAAATGTTTTTATTGCAGCCTTGGAAACTTAGGCATCTGATGATGTCTGGCTGATAGACTCTGGAGCATCTTTCCACATGACATCCGATAGAGACTGGTTCACAAAGTATGAAGAATACGATGGTGGAAAGGTGTATTTAGCAAGCAATTCATCTCTAAAAATTGTTGGCCGTGGAAGAGTCAAAATTTAGTTTCCTGATGGAAGAATTAAGGGAATTAATGGCGTAATGCATATACCAGGTCTGGCTCAAAATTTAATTTCTGTAAGCAAGCTGAAAGATGTTGGAGTGCAAGTCTCGTTCTCAAGTAATGGCTGTAAAATGACTAAAGGCTCGATAGTGCTGGCTAGGGGTGCCCGAATTGGTACTCTGTACAAGTTGGACACACTTGCTGTTCAATGTAATGGTGTCTCTGCAAAGTCACAAAAGGTTGTTCGTGTAAAGGAGACTGAAATCCATGAAGGAGAAAATTATTTGGAAGCTAAACTTCCTGCAAAGAAGACTATGCTCTAGCATCAAAGGCTTGGTCACATTGGTGAAAAAGGCTTAAAAGCCTTGAAAAATAAAAACCTAGTTGAGGGGCTTGAAGATTGTAACCTGGAATTTGAATTTTGTGAACATTGTATATATGAAAAACATCATCATGTTTCATTTTACTCTAGTCCTCATAAATGTTTTGATGTTCTAGATTATATTCACTCTAATGTTTTTGGTCCAATAAATGTTCCTTCATTATCGAAATCAAGATATTATGTTTCCTTTATTGATGATTATTTGAGAAGGGCATTTGTATATTTTTAAAAAGTAAATCAAAAGTGTTCAGTCAGTTTAAAGAGTTCAAGAACTTGGTTGAAAATCAGACTGGTAAGAAAATAAAATGTTTGAGGACATATAACGATGGTGAATTTTGTTCTATAGATTTTGATAGGTATTGTAAAGACCATGGAATTAAAAAGCATAAAACAACACCTTACACTCCACAACAAAATGGAGTTGCTGAAAGGTTGAACATGGCGTTGATGGAGAGAGCAAGAAGCATGTTGAGTAGTGCTGGTCTGGAGCAGAAGTTTTAGGCTGATGCTGTGGCTACAACATGCTACTTGGTAAATTGATCTCCTTCTTCAACACTTGTTGACAAAACTCCTATGGAAGCTTGGTTTGGTAAGAAGCCCTCTTTGAGACATATTCGTGTTTTTGGCTGCGAAGCATATATTTATGTGCCAGATGTGAAGAGATCTAAATTGGAGAACAAAGCTATTAATGTATCTTCATTGGCTACAACATTAGTGTGAAAGGATACAAGATTTGGAATCCTGTGACTGAAAAGGTTGTATACAACAAAAGTGTAATCTTTCGGGAGCTGAAACTTTCTTCAGTGGATCTGCAGTCAGGGATAAAAGAAAATAAAGAGGAAAATGATGTTGTTGAAATACCTCTAACTCCAAAAAAAGAGGAACAACAAATTGATAGTGAACCTGAATCTGAGGAGAGTTCGAGCAACTCTGAGAGTTCTGAACAAGAAGAAGAACCACAACCTCAGCCTCAGCCCGTGAGGAGGTCTACACGTGAAAAGCGTCAACTTGATAGGTATGGGTTCTCTATGTTAGATTCAAATTGTGCCTATGCTTTAATTATTGGTACTGATGAGCCTAGGAATGTTAAAGAGGAAATTAGATTGCCTGATTCAAACTCTTGGTTGGAAGCCATGAATGAAGAAATAACATCAATAAAGAAGAATGGTACTTGGGATCTAGTTCCATTGCCTGAAGGCAGAAAGCCTATGGGCTGCAAATGGGTATTTAAAAAGAAAATTGGTCTAGATGGCTGTGTTTTAAATTTATAAATCGAGGTTGGTTGCAAAGGGATATTCCTAGGTAGAGGGAATTGATTATGGAGAAATATTTTCTCCTGTAGCTAAGCTGACATCTATCATATTTATTTTGTCACTTGCAGTAGTGTATGACTTAGAAATTGAACAGATGGATGTGAAGACAACATTTCTTCATGGAGATCTTGAAGAAGAAATCTATATGTCCCAGCCTAAGCACTTTGTGGTAAAAGGTAAAGAAAATCTAGTTTGCAAGTTAAAGAAATCTCTATATGGTTTGAAACAGTCACCTAGAATGTGGTACCGGAAATTTGACATATTTTTTTTGTCATTGGGATTTGTAAGATTAAATCTGATCATTGTGTGTACTACAAGACTGAAAATGATCGTATTCTTATTATTTCCCTTTACGTTGATGATATGTTATTCATAGGGAATAGTAAGTTTATGATTTCTGATCTAAAATCTCAGTTGTCTGCAAAGTTCAAAATGAAAGATCTTGGTGCAACTAGGTATATTCTGGGGATGGAAATAACTAGGGATAGAAAGAGCAGAAAACTTTGGCTCAGCCAGAGTAAGTATATTAACACTGTTTTGGAAAGATTTGGTATGACTGATTGCAAGCAACTAGTTGTTCCAATTTTGTAGGGAATGAAACTATCTGTTGAAGATTGTCCAAAATCTCCTATTGAGATGGAGGACATGACCAGAGTGCCTTATGCAAGTGAAATTGGCAGTTTAATGTATGCAATGGTCTGCACAAGGAAAGACATTTCCCAAGCAGTGGGAGTTCTTAGCCGGTTTATGGTGAATCCAGGAAGGCCACATTGTGATGTTGTGAAACGAGTTTTTAGATATTTAAAAGGTACATCACAGTACGCTTTGTGTTATCATGGTAACTCGTTTGGATCACAACATTCTCTTAACATTTAAGGCTATGTGGAGTTTGATTGGGCAGGGGACATTGATAGCCAAAGATCCACCAATGGATATATTTTCATGTTGAATGGTGGTGTAGTTAGTTGGATGAGTAAGCAGCAGGCTGTAGTCACTCTATCCACTACTAAAGTTGAGTACATGGCAACAACACATGCTTGCAAAGAATTTGTATGGCTTAGACATTTGTGTTCTGATGTTGGGTTCAGTGCAAGGAAAATTTCAATTTTCTATGACAGTGAGTGCTATTTGTTTGGCAAAAAATTCAACTTTCCATTCCAAGATGAAACATATTGATGTGCAGTATCATTTTGTACGAGATATGGTGGAGGATGGAAAGGTCTGTTTAGAAAAAGTGGATACTCTGGAAAATGTTGCAGATGCGTTGACAAAGCTCATGAACACGGATAAGTACAGGTGGTGTGTTAATTTGATGGGCCTTGGAGCCCATGACCTTCATTAAGATTGAGTTTGGAGGAAGCCAATAAGTCTTCGTCAAGTGGGAGATTGTTGGAAATTGTGCCTCAACTTGCTGGCTTGTATCTCTAGAGTTTGTAACTTAAGAACCTTGTCACAAAGTTTGCAAGTTTTGTAACTTCTCGACTGGCTGATCTCCTTCATTGTTGCGACATTTGGAAAGTTTCTAACCTGCAGTGGGAGTTACAAAGTTCAAGGTTTCTCTAACTAGACGACAGTGGTATCGGCTTGTCGCGGGGATCAGGAAAGTCCTAACTTGTATGCGGTGGTTATGAAGTTAGTATTTTGAACGACGCGCCGATGGGTGTTTACTTCGGTGGGACCATGCCGATGGTTGTTTTGAACATGGGTGTACGAGTGAGTTGGTAACAAAAATGACTAACTCATGGATACCTAAAGTCTTCAGGTTTTTGTTTATAAACTGACTGTTAATATTCTGCGTCAATGTGGGATAATGTCGATGGTTGAGCTTCTTGGTAGTTAAGCGAATCAAATTGGTTTGAACAGTAGATTCCTAGAAATCGAAGGGTTGAAGGTTGTATAGTAGGGAAATGACAGACCAGTTGGTGTTGCGTGTTGAGAGAGAAGGAAAAAGATTGGTCTCGGTTGAGCATACTGTATGTTAGAAGAACATTGTAACAATGCTACAATTGACTGTGGTTGGCCGATTGTATAGCTATTGTGTATTATCAGAGAAAAATACCTGTGAAGGAGGGATCTGTAACTTTATTGTAATTTGTTTTTACTGTGAATAAAGTGGTCTTTCTTTGGTGGTGGGTTTTTCTCCCGAAAGGGTTTTCCCACCTAAATCTTGGTGTTTATTCTTTGTTGATATTATTGTCTATTATGTTCTTTCCTTTTTTGTGTGAATCTTAATGCTTTGTAATTTGGAATTAAAAGTACTCTTGCATTATTCCCCTATGAATTGACATTAGGGAAGAATTTTCTACACTAAATTCTTTCCTTACATAATTTGTAGGCATAATATTTTGCAGTAGATCTTGCAGACATGAAAGACAGTCTTGTTGTTGTGGGTTCGTACCAAAGTTATTCTATATGATGTGGTCAATTAAGTCATCCTCATCTTGGTTTGTCAATATGGGGTTGCATTCAATAGTCATGAAATTTTGCAGATAATAGTGGTCTTCTTCATCCAAGGTAGGCCATATAGTCTACTCTATATTTTCATAAGGTTGGGTTGGTGGATAGAGGACCAATTTATTAGTCACAGTTCCACTTGATATTATCATGTTCCCAGACCTACAACTTATGAATGTATCAACTATTTCTAACCATGGTTTGCCTAAAATAAGTGGATATCCTACAAGGTTGACCTTTGGCTGCAAGATTATGAAATTTGTAGGATACTCCCATGAATCTAATGGTATGACTAAGTCCTCACTGATCCCCTTAGGTTTCACTGTTGACCTATCTACCAATTGTAAAAAATTTGGTGTAGGTCTAAGGTTAGCTAACTGAAGTAGTTGCATTGTCTCCTTAGTCATGAAATTAATGGTTGCCCCTAAGTCAATCAAGGTGTTCTTGATAAGGGTCCCATTTATCTTAACATCCACTACTAGACTTCTAGGGTATGTACATTTAGGGACAGTTATATTCTCTAACATAATGTTAGCAAGGTTCCTTAGGACATGAACTATTTGAGGGTCCTTCCTCTTTCTCTCTGGTTTTTTAAGATAGTCTCTTACTATCTTGGTATGGATTGGGATATCCTTGATAGATTGAATGAGGGGAATTTCGATACTTACATCCTTAAGTTGACCCAATAGGTCTGTCTCAGCTTGGGTATGATGTCTTAGAATGGATAAATTCTTAGGGAATGGAGGCTCTAGAATTGAAGTAATTTGGTTTACCTAATTTGACCCAGGATCTAGAGGTGAATTATCTAAAGCTTCAGTTGTGGGTTCCTCATCTACCATCTCAGTGGTTTGAGGGGATGAAGGCCCAACCAGTATTTTCCATGACTTGAGGTGGACATCACTCACCTCTACCCCATAATTGGGGTATTGAATAGCCTTGTTAGTATAGGCCTGTTGGAAAGGGTTGTTATTGGGGTTAGGTACAAGTTGGGAAGGCAATTGTGGTGCTCTTGGTGGATGAGATGTTAGGTTTGATAGATTGGGAATAATAGCTTGCTATTGTGGTTAAGAAGGAATCAAGGACTGTTGGTAATTCATATTTTGGTGTTGCCATTGTTGGCCCTTTTCCCATTGTGGTTGCCACTAATTTTGCTACACTAACCATCGAGGGTTGTAATTGGAACCTTGGAAATTTTTCTTGGCCATACATTTGGTTGCTGCTAGTTCCAGTTTTACTGAGGGTTTTTCCATTACTGAGGGTTTTGCTATTGGTTTTGGGCATTTGGTCAAAGTTGGAGGTTCCAACCAGATAAATTTTGATAACCAACTAGAAATGATGTATTGAAATTTAAAGGGTCTTGTGGCATACCTTGTCTTAGTTTCCATGGCCTTCTTTGTACAATGTAGAACATCTATCCATCTTCACCTTCCAGTGGTTGAAAATCTAGTTTCTTTGATTTGTCTTTTGTAATACTTGCCACCCTTTTACACTTGTAGTTGGGCCTTTTTGTCTACAATTGGAGAAATATTCAGTAAGTATTGCTCCAGCCTCTTGCTTTTTCTTCACATGTAGAGTGTCTAATTAAGTAGCTAGGTGAGTTATAATATCTTCTTTCATGTTGGACAATAGGTTACTTAACTCCACTCTTGAAACCCCATTAGATGCTTTGTTGATGGTAGATGTCCTTTACCCCCTTGAACTTTTGGTAAAGGTCCTTGAATAGTTTCTACAAACCTTGTAGATATCTTCAAAGGGTAATTGAGACACATCCCCTACCCCAATAAGATTAAAGGAATCCATGCAATCATCATTGACCCCTCTTAAAAACATAAGCTTCAGGGATTCTTTTGAGAGTCTATTCTGTGAATTTTTCTTCAAGCAGAATTGGAACCTTTCTACATAATCCTCCAATGGTTCATCCTCTTTCTGAGTCGTTATGAAAATGTCATCTCTTCTCCTATCAACTCCTCTACAATAGTCCTAGTATTTTTCCAATAATTTTGTTTTCATAGTGTTCCAATCTGGAACATCATCTCTACCTAATCCCATAAACCATCTCATGGAAACACCCTTCAAATTTGCAAGAAGCTTGAGCCTATGAGCATTAGTTGTGTAGTCATAGCTCCCACATAGGACATCAAATTCGAACAAGAACATGTCTAGATCCTTATTTACCAAACCATAGAAGACTAGCAATGCTGAAGGAGGTATATTCTTTAGGACAATAGCCATCTCTTGGTTGGTAATGGGAAATTCAAAAGTGACATGTTCCTGGGGGATCATCCACTGTTGCATCGACCATGGTTTGGAAGGTCCCCTCTATGTTTATAATAGATGTTGGTGAAAGGAAAATTTCTTCTTCAAGAATACCCTCACTTTGATCACTGTGGTCATCAATATCTGCTCTAGCTTGTTGGTTTGAGGGGAGAATTTTTTCCAAAGTGTCTCTCTGCCTCCACATACAATAGGTATGACTTTTTACGACAACGAATCTTGGACAATGTTAGTGAAATGTTCTGGTATTTGAAGGGATGCAACCTAGTTATCCTAATACTGAAAGAAAATTTTAATCTAGGAAAGATTGGAAATAACAGAAAATAATATTTCAAAAGTAGTACCATCCCTGGCAATGGTGCCAAAAATATAGAGTCCCTACTAATGTCTAGTAAACTTGGTGAAAATCACACAATTTAGAGGGGAAACCTAACTAAATAGTCCACTTGAACCTTTGGAAAGACATTCATAGAATTATCGACCAAGGATAGTAAGCTTGTGATGGTACTGGAACTGTATGTGCTTTTAAAGACTTAAGACTACCTAATTCATCCTAGCATAGGTGTTACACTTGCTGAGAAATCATAAAAATGCATAACAGTAAAGGAATTAATGCCGACACTATTGCTACGAGTACCTATAGTATAAGATTGACTAATTTATTATAAAGAAATGAATGCTGGAATTTAACTAATACTGTTAACTAATCCTACACTATGAAGTACAACAAGCTTAAGCAAACTAAGGCATTAATATAAAACAATAATTTTTCATGAATGACACAAGGAATCTAATTAACATGCATTTATGAAATAAATTCTACAACATAAGTAAGTGTACATAAAATGAAGTGAGGGACAGTTACCTTGAGTGGCCCTTGCTCAAGTGACTATCTCCATTGATCTAACTCAAATATAGCTCCTTAGATTAATGCAATCATAATAACTCAAAACCATTCATTGCACAACTTCAAAATATCACATAAGATTCTGTTGGAATATCTTATTCATGAAATCATGATTAATCAATAAACATTGTTTGTGTAAGAACAACAACTAACTAAAAATATCTGGTAACTATATATGTTATTGAACAATTAACTAACTTCTAACACCTCAACCACCGAGCCATACATATAGGCATGTGGGAGTTTATTAAAACAAGGACTCTAAACTGAAATCATAAATCACCACTCCCTATATATCAAAGTGTGATAAAGACTAAGCAATCTATAACTAAAAAAGGAAGAAGATTCCAAGTAGAACTGTGACTCTGCTGCAACAAGAACTGAAAAATGTGGATTGTTTGAATCAGTCACGTTAGATTCCTAACTGTAACAGGGTTCTTCTCCTTCAACATCTTTATTAAGTGTCACAATTATGTAAAATCATCTTCATTATGTGCCTCCATGCTGTAGTTGTTGCACTAAGCTTATTCTATAACCTCCCCTGCTTTGCTGTCTAAAAACTCCTTTGGCTGCGAGCTGCACCTCACAGTTGCCGCGAGCTACAATCTACCTCCTCTAGCTTCTTGGCTGCAAAGATTTATTTCATAAAACATCTACACAATACTAACAACCATAGCTAAGCATAGATATCCATTACAATTCATACATATTCACACATTAATTATGAACTAACTATCACATCATAACCGTGTTTCCATATACTTTAAATTAGGTTTAGGGTTGCATAATAAGCATAAAAGATAGCAGAGTGTAGGAATATGTATAAGATAAGTGTCTAAGAATGTCTATGAACTGGCATAAAAACATTAGCTATCTAATAACTGGACTCATCAAAATCTATTGAAGAAGGTTTCCTGGGTATTAAGATCAATTAAGGTATAATTAAGTTACTTCCAAAGGATGGGGACAAGAGCAATATAAAAAATTGGCCGTGACCCATCACTCTATTAAATGTCTCTTACAAAATATTTGCAAAAATGCTAGCTCTAAGACTAATAGACATTCTCCTAGTGATTGTTAATAAAACACAAATAGGGTTCATTAAGGGGAGATTTAACTTTAAAATCTTTTAACCAATTGGGAAGGCCTAAGTTGGGCAAAAAGAAATTCATAAGATGTTGGTATTTTGTTGCTAGATTTTGAGAAGGCCTATGACCAAGTTGAGTGGTCATTTGTGAAAACCATTTTAGAGGTCATTAGATTTCCAGAGTCCTACAATATGGTTAGATTCTGTTTAGGGACACAAATGCTCAAATTGATATCAATGGAGATTTAATCGATCCATTTCTACTTGGGAGATCCATTAGGCAAGGTTGCCCTTTAGTTCCTACCTTATTTTTTATTACCTCTGTAGCACTTTACAATACATTAAGAACATAATTGCTTGGCCCCAAATTGTATGGTATTATTTTATCGAATGACTCCTCCTTACTCAAAATTTAGTTTGCTGATGGCACTATTCTATTTCCTGCCCTAAATTGAGAAAATTTACAAAATCTTGTTAAGAGGTTGGATTTCTTATGTCTTGCATTTGGTTATAAAATATTAGAGACCAAATCCATCCTTTTGAGTTGGTATGATCTTCCTCTTGATTGGTTTGGAGCTTTTGGTTGGCAATGGGGTGGCCTTGGAAATATTGTAAGATATCCAGGCATTCTATTGTCTATTTGTCTCTCACTAACTAACTTGTGGAATTGGATGTTCTTTAAAATAGGAAAGAAATTGAATAGCTACAATAGGAATGATTTATCCCTAGCTGGAAGAGTTCAAGTGTGCCATACTATGCCTCTTTTTGGTTTTTTTCCAGTTATCAAGTTAATAAAATTCAAAAAATAATAAGGTAGTTTTTTTGGTTTGATGGTAGAGGAAAAAGTAAAATACATGCAATCAGGTTGGATTGGTGTTGAATTAGTAAAGAGCTCGGGGGATTAGGGTTGAAATATACGACATTCCAAGGAATTGCCTTAGCCTCTAAGTGGATTGTAAAATCTATGGATGAAAATGAGCCTTAGAAAATTCTATTAAGGAAGAATATTTAAGAGGTAATTCCAATAAATGTAAAATAATAGAAAAACAATCATATGCATGATATTCTTTTTCGAAGATTCAATGTTGTCCCTTTAGGATCACCTATTTTTTTTAGTATTTGGAAGGCATGGGAGTATTATAGGAACATGATACAAGGAAATGAGGCAATTAACACTGATCATAATGAAGTATATGGATTTAGATCAATATGGTGGAATATAACCCACACTAACAAATCATTGGCCTTGTTGCAAGGATGTTCTGCAAAGAAATGGAACTTGAAGGGCATATCTTCATTTAATGACCTATTTATGAAAAATAGACTCAAAACATGGCTTTTCCTACAAATTGAATACAACCTAATAGATTCCAACAAGAGAAATTATATTGTCATAATGAACACACTGGAAAAGGTGAAGCAACTAGTTAAGATAAAAAATAATGTTGATTGCTATGAGAAAATCACATGGATTGATGGCTCCCCTTCTAGAAAACAAAGGCTCTTTTTTTTGTACAATATCTTATCCCAAAATTAAAGCATCTTTGAACATGCTAATAAAGTATGACAATTAAATTTAGAAAACAAAGAGTGATAAAAAGTGTTCCAAGTCTTTTGGTCTAATAAACTTGAGTCAAATAAAAGTTGTTTTAGATGGATGGTAGTCCTTCATAAATTAGTCATTGGTTCTACCCCTATCTCTTGTCCTTTATGTGGTTGTAGAGAAGATAGTGTTCATTTTTTTCAATACAAATTTGCTTAAGCCATTTGGTCTTTATTTATGGGTACCATTGTGGGGTGGGATATTAGAGATAAAGTGCCTTGTTTGAATTCTTAGATGGATATGTTAAAGGTCTTGACAAAAATTCTAACCTCTTTTGGTTGTCTTTAGCTGCTAAAATATTGTGGTTTTTTTGGGAAAAGAGGAATGAACATGTATACCAAGGAAAGGAAAGGATCCTTACTAAGTCTAAAAATAGAATTACTTTTCTAATGATTATTGAACATGTCACATTAACTTTGAAGATGCCAATAAAAAATTTCCTCGAGATCATTAAAGAAGGCTCCTCACTATTGTACAAAGAAGACATTCAGGAAGCAAATTATTGTCCTTAAGATCTAAGAAAGGTGGACAAGAAGTTTCAAGAAGAATACATAAACTTTCATAATGCTTATTGCAAAGAACATCAGTACCAACTCTAGAAGGATGTTATTGTAAGGGACCTAGAAATGACTCATCAGAACTTGGATTATTCAAGATAGTGATAATGAATGATGAATCTATAATTAATAACTCTATATTATACTATATATGTTTTTTTGAGTTGTTTCAATATTTTTGGTTTGTAACTAGTGTATAGCCTAGTTAGGGCTTAGTTGGTGTGGCCACCTTGATAGTGACCTCTTGCACATTCTCACCAAGATCCAATGGTTTTCCCAATCACTCACAAGCTTTCTCATTTAGTAAGGTGAGCCCCTAAGCACTAGAATGGAGTGCCTGATTACTAACTTGCACAACCTTACTCAAATCATCATAAATTTTGTTAACTTTGTCCTCCAGAGAAACCAACTTGTCCTCATGATCCCTACCTAATTTTGCAACATCAGTTGCCACCTTATCCAGGACATTGTTCATTACTTTAACCTTGCTCAAACATCCCATTCCTTGTTATTAGAATTAACCAAAATAACATTGAGATTGTGCAATTCATTCATCTTGATGTTAATTTATTTTACCTCCAAGAGAATCCATTTGAACAAAGAGAGGAAATTATTCATTCCATCCTCGACCATTCTCATCACAACATCCACATTAATCTTTTCCCAATTCAGAGGCTCTTTAGTCAGGTTAGCCAAACGATCAGGTTGTTCCATTGACACCCTATCTTTACCATTCAAAGCTATAGAGTTAGGTAAATCCTCCAAATCAATCACTTCCACATCCACTTGGTTCTTCTCAAGTGTTATTATGGGTACTCTATTTGTTGAATCCTCTTGGATTATGGAAACAATATGATAAGAGTTAATATATTTATTCAAATTTGGAGTTGAAAATATAAACCATGATTACAAAGGATAATGCATGTGGATTGGGCATCCTTTGAAATGAAAAATTTATACATCCAATGCTCTAATTCTTATAGTTACCAATTGTCCAATCTTTGTGCAAAAGAAATGTAGTAAAAAATGTTATCTACATATCTTGCAAAATTTTAAATCTAGCATGTGCATGTGTTTATAGTTGTATTTATTTCACTATTAAATGTATAGAAATTATGTTAAATAATAATTAAATATATACTAATACAAAGAGCTGATTTAGAGTCTATTTTACAGTTATGTAGCATTTTGAATTTAGGGGGGATTCACCACCTAATATAATCTAATGGTTAATATACCAAATTTTTTCATAAAGGGGATTTGATACTCTCTAAAAATCTATGGCGTTCTACCATTATCAACCAGCCAAGGGGATAAATTAATTGAGTTATTAGGTTTGATATTGGGAGTGTTCGACATATATGGTGAGGGGCAGACTAAATTGACATAATATTTAGATGCTAACATTTTTATCTTACAAGAATGAACATGGAGAAATAATTACCTAACAATAGATTTAGTATTTCATAAATCTCAACAAATTTTGAAATTAAAATAAAATAGATTTAAAAATGTCAAATACAAAAAACTAGAACTAAAAAATATAAAAATATTACCTACAAAATAAATAATTAATACATATGATGAAATAAAGGATATAATGTAATTTTAATAAAGTAATGCAATCACAACTATAATTGACATAGTAACATCAACACAAAAGCATTATTAGTGCTTATTGTAGGCAATACTATTGCAATGATTTTTGTTAATTAATTTTTGATAAAGGAAAATTAGGTTTTAAGAGGGACCCTGAAACCCTTTACATCGAAACCAGGCTACAAAAGATAGCACAAAGACAACCAACAACCCCCAAAAAACTAACATAGCCGTTAAAGATATAACAATGACAAACAAACAACTGAACCATCAGCAAAAAAACCCAGTCAAAACAACACACATACAATAAGCTACTGTAAACTTTCTAAGATACTGGTAGACTCTAAATTCTTGGAGATCACATTCTTGTGCATCTCCACCACTTTGTCAAGCTCCTAGAATGGAATAGACACCATCTTCTTGGTCTTACTTTTGGTACACACACACGACCTCTCATCCATACTTTATTCCATTGGAGTGTTTTTCCCTACAATGACCTCTTATACATTCTCACTAAGATCCAACGGTTTTCCCAACCACTCACAAGCTTTCTCGTTTAGTAAGGTGAGCCCTTGAGCACTAGAATGGAGTGTCTGATTACTAACTTGCACAACCTTACTCAAATCATCATAGATTTTGATAAATTTGTCCTCCAAAGAAACCAACTTGTCCTCATGACCCTTGCCCAATTTTGCAGCATCAACCACCACCTTATCCAGGACATTATTCATTACTTTAACCTTGCTCGCACATACCATTTCTTGTTATTATAATTAACCAAAATAACATTGAGATTGTGCAATTCATTCAACTTGATGTTAATTTATTTTACCTTTGAGAGAATCCATTTGAACAGAGAGAGGAAATTATTCATTCCATCCTCGACCATTCTCATCACAACATCCACATTAATCTTTTCCCAATTTAGAGGCTCTTTAGTTAGGTTAGCCAAATGATCAGGTTGTTCCATTGACACCCTATCTTTACCCTTCAAAGCTCTAGAGTCAAGAAAATTCTCCAAATCAACCACTTCCACATCCGCCTACTTATTCTCAAAGTATTCAATGGTTTCGGCCAATAGCTCCAACTTACCTTTCCTATCATGGGTACCATCTTGAACATTACCCCAGCCAATAGGGATAACAAATTCCAAATTATTAGGAGAAATCTCCTTGAAAGCAACAACACCTTCCCCTGCCTTACTATTGACCTTCCCACACAACATATTACCCTCCTTAGGGGTCACCTTCTTCCCTTTAGCCACACTTTTAACAACCTCCTTCATTTCAACATCCATGTTTAACCCATCCGACCTCGAATGTTCCACCTTAGACTTTTGAAGATTCTTTAGATTTTTTCTAGTATAACTAATCCCAATATGATTGGGGGAATTAACCTTAGCGCCTTTATCATCATCCCCCACCTTGCTTAAATTACCTTTCCCACTATCAATCTTGGCCTCCTTTTCACTTCCTTTCTTCATCTTAGCAACATTATTAAAACTAGAAGAAATGGCTTCCTTCCCCATAACATTTGTATTATACCCATCCAACCACGAGAGGGAAGCCTCAAGCTTAGTGTCCTTCTCACCGTCTTCTGAAGACTCTATTTCCTCAAAATCCACTTCATAATCCTCATCCCATTCCTCAGTAGAATCCCTCGTGTCATAACCAGAGAGGGAGCTATTACCCTTCCCACCACTAGAAATCTTGGAAATTTTTGGAATGAATTTGGATTTCACATGTTCCATGATAAGGAGCATAAGCCCCTCATGTAAAATATTATTGGGGTTTCCTCTATTATCCTTAATACTGGTTTCCATAGAAATAAGTAAACAAAATGGAAACAAAACCAAGCTATTGTGCCTAAAGTGATTTAGTAACATGAAATGATACCCATAGATGGCAAAAAACCTTCCATCAAGGGAAAAATACCTCATGATCACTAGAGCAATGGCCCTCCACAGGGGTCTGATGGAGAAACAATCATATCCTCCACTACCAACACCTTTGAGCTTGTCTCATTCCTTTCCTTTAAATAAATTCGCTAGAGCATATTTGGACACTGCACGATCCCTGTAAAATTTCTTTCCTTTCATGGGTAGCCAAGTTACTTCAGCCACAAAACCTTCTGTAATATTCACTTCCACACCACCAATTCGTAGCATACGATTATTCCAGCCCTTAACAAAATCCTCAGTAGCCTTCATATCAAACCCATGCAATTTAAGCATATAAGGGCGCACACCTCCCTTTTCTAGAATCTTCCACACATTAGAATCTTCTCTAAACTCGTCGTAGGTCATAGGTTCTTTTATGCAATGGTCCCCTCCCATGATATCCAGAGAACCCCACACCACCAACTTCTCCTTCGACTAATAAACAACAAACATAAGAAGAAAGAACTAGATAAAATAGAAAAGAGTCCCCAGAATCTGTGTGAGAAATTGACATCTTGAGGACTCCCAATAATAATTACACCATCCTTTGGCTCAAAATCACAAGATTTGTAATTATTAAAAGGACGGGTGTAGAACTCCATAAGTCTAGTTGAGACAGTGAGGAATAAATAAACATTACCTCCCAAAGGATACACCACCTTGACATAACAATTGGTCATGATTAATAATACTCTGGATATTAATGGGGATGACATCTGGAGATTGCCAATACTTATGAGAAGAAACCCCCACATTCACAAAACCATCTGCTAAGGAGTTTTCCTCACAAAAAAACATGTGACACTTTGAAATCATCAAAGGATCTAAGAAGAGCCAAAGTGTCAACAATAATATTTGAAATAGACCAAGAGGGAGGATACAAACTCTTAAGGCAATTGATAATGTTGAGAGAGTCTCGTTCTAACCAAAATTTCCTCACCCCAACCTCTTTAGCAAGGAGGAGGCCATGATAGGTTGTTGATGCCTTTGGAAAATGGTTTTTTTTGGGTTCCCAAAGGGAGCGCCACCACAAAGACAAACCTACCATGATAGTCAGGTAACACTCCCCCACAACTAGCAGGTCCCAGATTCCCCTTAGTCGCACCATCAAAGTTCACTTTGAACCAATCATGAGAAGGAGCTTTCCAACATACCTCTTTTTGGGCTTCTTCATAGGCTGAGAAATATCACAAGACAAATTCCATCTGCTAGCAACAAACGAATCATAATCAGAGCTAAAAGCCTTAGGACCATGGTAGTTTTCTAGAGACATTTTAGAAAGGAAATTTTCTCTAATAGCCTAAATTTTTTTGAAAGCAAGCCTCGAAGGAGCAAGTTCAACATCATGGAAGGTTATGTTATTGCACTGTTTCTAAATTCCCCATACCACATGCGACACAATGAGTGACCATAACAATGAAAGAGCGGGTTGGGGGTAGGAGCCAACCATTGGGACCAAAGATCAGTAATAGAGTGAGGAAAGACCCAGGATAAATTCCACAACAAAAGAACATGGGCCCAAACTTCCATAGAGAAATCACAACCAACATTCAGGTGACTAACATCCTTTGCTGCTTCCTTGCACAAACAACATCTGTTGGGCAGAGCATACCTCCTCTTCGAAAGATTGTTAAGAGTTAAGATTTTATCTCGACACATAAGCTAGAAGAAAATATTGACTTTAGGTAGAATCTTCGGATTCCAAAGCTGCCCCCATAAAGGAGGGCCCATAAAGGAGGGGCGCCAAATATATGAGTCTGGCTTCCAAAAGCAGAGGACACTGAAAAGAGACCACTGGAGGAGAGACACCACATCACTCTATCAATAGGAGACGAGATTAGGATATGGATCATGGAAATAAACTGGTAAAGAGGAACAAGACCCATGTTAACCAAATCAATCCATTTCCATTTACCATTAGCAATATAATCATAAAAAAATAAGCCCACTAATCTAGTGCAAAACTCCTTGAAAGGGGCAGCTCACAATTCATCTTTGAGAGGACCATTCCCAGTCCACCTGTCATCCCAAAATAGGATACTCCTACTATTACCAAGAACCCATCGAATACCAGAAGCCACAAAAAAATGAGTTTGAATAATGAAATTCCATAAGGTCGACCTTGAACGAGGAGCAAAGCTTTCCCCCAAAAGATCTCTGAATTATCAATACCCCATAGGTATTTAGAAGAAAAAATAGAAGTCTTCTCCTTACCACCCAAAAGAAAGTTCCATAATTGCTTTGCAAGAAGGGAAAGGTTAAACTCCTTCAACTTCCTAAGACCCAAGTCACCTTGATTTTTAGTTCTACAAACTTCCTCCCAAGAGAGCAGGTGTAGTCTATTTTTATCCTTAACTCCAGACCAAAGGAAATGCTTCTAAATACTTTCAATATTCTCCTAGAATTTTGTTGGGATCTGAAACAAACTCATATCATAAACCAAGAGATTATACAAAGTTGACTTAATCAATTGGATCTTTCTCACCTGGCTAAGAAGTGCATCTTTCCAACCAACAAGCTTATCATTGAATTTATCAATCAACCCATTCCAAAAGGAGTCAAGAACAATGTTTGAACAAAGGAGAAGTCCCAGGTACGTAGAAGAAAGCTCCCCAATACCACACTGCAAGATCCTCACAATCCACTAACATCTACGCTCCAAGGTGTTAAGAAAGAATACCGTGCTTTTGGGCAGACTCACCTTCTGACTGGAAGTAGCTTCATACTGATGTAAAATAAGATGAATTGAATTGGATGTAGCAATCGACCCCTCAACAAGAATAACAATATCATCCACAAACTGCTGATGGGAACAAGATTGAGGCAGAGAGGAAGGAGAAATCCCATGGAAAGCACCATTCGAGACCGCATTCCGAATAAATCTGCCAAAAGACTCCACCATAGTGATGAAGAGAAAAGGAGAAATAAGGTCACCCTACCTTAACCCCTGTGAACTAAAAAAATTAGAGGGAGAACCATTAATCAACATAGAGAAGCTGGGAGTAGAGATTAGCTGCCCAATCAGTTGCACAACACGATTAGAGAAACCAAACACCTTCAAAATTCTTAAGAGGAAATGCCAATTAACACGATCATAAGCCTTCACAAGGTCTAATTTGAGGATAAAGAAAGATTTCTTGTTAACCATAAGGGAGTGAATATTCTTGTGCACTGTAATAACCAAGTCCAAGATCAACCTTCCCGGAACAAAACCATTCTATCGAGGAGAAATAATAAGAGGAAGAACCAACTGCAATCTAGAAACGATCACCTTGGATATTTTTTTATAAATAGAATTACATAAACTAATCAACGAAAAATCATTGAAGGATGAAGCCCCATGTTTCTTAGGAATAAGAATAATAAAAGTAGAGTTCAACTCCTTCAAAACCTGCTTTCTACCAAATAATTCTTGAGTAGCATTGATGGCGTATTTAGCAACAATATCCTAGTAGGTTTGGAAGAAAAAAATAGGGAAGCCATACAACCCAAACGCTTTATTGCCTTCAAAAGAAAAAACAACCTTTATGAATTCCTCATCAAAGGGGATGCAAGCCAACTTCTTATTCAACTCCCAAGAAACTAAATTGGGAATAATATTTAGAAAAATTTCCTGACAAACTGGGTCAAGGGGTCGATCATTAGATAAAAAATCAACAAAGAAAGAGCGGGTAGCATTCCTTATTTCCACATCCTCCTTTAGAGATGACTCGTTGTAGACAATTTTAGAAATCCTGTTAGAGGCTCTATGTTTTAGAGTAGTAAGGTGGTAAAACCGATTTTTTTTTATCCCCACTCCGAAGTCAAATTGCCCTAGATCTTTACTTCCAGAACTCCTCTTCCTTAAAAACAATATTATGTAGATTAGAAAGAAGGATACTCTCCTCAAGAATAGAGGCTTGATCATTCCCAAAATGTTGAATCCTTTGCTGCAGAATATCAAGATTTTCTTTGATCTCAAATTTCTCCTTGAAGATATTACCAAAAGAAGATTTGTTCCATTTAACAATATTTTGCTTAACAAATGCGAGTTTCTTATTCAATTTATACATTGCTGATCTATCCACATGAATATCCCACTAAGCAGCAATACTATCTGTTAAGCTTGGATGACTGACCCACATCTTCTCAAATCTGAATGAGAAGGCCTTGCTTCTACCCAACATCTCAACATTCAAAGAAATTAGAAAATGTTAGAACCAAGGCGAGCGAGCACCTATAAGGAACATGCAAAAGAGAGAAAGCAATCTGGAGAAATAAGGTCATGGTTTAGCTTGACCTAAATAAGAGCATCCCCAACTCTTTTGTTGGACCAAATATAGGAGGCCCCACAAAGATCAATGCCTAATAAAGCATTGACATTGATAAAATTCATTAAATCAAATATGCTATCCTCAGCCACCTAAGAGCCCCCAAACTTATCAACATTATTCAAAGGGGTATTGAAGTTCCCCATCACCAACCAATTCAAAAAAGGGAAATGAGATTTAAAACTATTCAAACCAACCCAAAAACACTTTCTGAAACATTTAGAATTGGGAGCATAGATATTGGAGACCACCCAAGAGAACTTATCCCAATTACTCCAAAAAGAAGTAGCAACATGATTTTCTTCACCAAACAAGGACACCCCAGACACCACCTTCGGGTTCTAGAAGGTTTCCGCACCTCTAAAAGCCCCATTAGAATCAAAGGCTTGAAGACCACAATCTTTAAACAACCTATTCTTGATCTTATCAACTTTATCAATTCCCATTTTAGTCTCTTGAATCAGAACGATATCAGGTCTGTGATCTCTTACCAAATTGGCAAGGAGATCCTGTTTGTGAGGATTATTCAATCCTCTAATGTTCTAGGAGAGGATCTTCATTAAGGATTCTGCAAGGTACCTTTCAAGCACATCTCAAGTAGAGTCGTTTGCAAGCCATAAAAATATCAAGTTTACTCTCCTTTTGTCGAAGCTGTTGTAATGAAGGTCTACCTCTACCTCTTGGCTCAGAACCACAATCTAGCTTCAACCTGTTTCTAGTCGCCATACCTAACAGAGACACTAGTTTTTTCCTATTCCTAGACTTGGAAGTAGAGGGCAGAGGGTCCCCTATTTCCAAATCTTGAGAAGAGCTACACTCCTTGACAGAAGAGGTAAGCACCTGAGCCCCCATGGGCTTCTTATAAACTTTGACAATATCCACCTCATTTTTAGGGGAATCCAAGGGAGGAACTGAGAGTTCCCCAAAACACACTTTAAGTCTGCAGCCGAAGAGACACCACCTCTAGATGGCAGGACAACATTAGTCAATTCCTTCAAAGGGGAAACCTCTTTAAGATTTACATGACAATCTTTCACAAAGGGATCCATCTCCATAGAACCAAGATTCTTCACTGTCAGGCAATCATACCCATCCTTAACGGACAAGGAAACACCATCTAAATCACTAGGATCCGATAATACCTCCCCTGGTCCAACAATGACCAACTTAGAAACTTCCTGCACCACAACAGTAGGAGTTGATTCAATAAAAGCACCAACTCCAACAACTAAACTCGAGCCATTAACTAATGCATCCAAACCAAAGCTCTCAATATTTTGAACTTCAGCCACATCAGAGCTCCTCGAGGGAAGAGCTACATTCCTCCACACCTCCCTCCAAACCTTAGATCCAGGCTCCTTTGATGGAGTAGACAATATTTGAGAAGGTTTATTTAGCTTCAATAGACATTTCTTCACCTAGTGACCCACCTTCTTGCAATGAAAACAAGCAAAAGGAATCGATTCAAACTCCACTACCTGATTCCACACCCCCAACCTTGAGTTTATCTTCACCATAGTAGGAAAATCAGTCGATTGGTCCATAATTGCACAAAAGTGAGCATACACTAGTCTTTTCCTTGAAGAAGTCATTTGATCAATTGAAAGCAGATGGCCAAAGGTGCTCACAATACCCTTGAAGACTTGCTCATCCCAAAATTCCACAGGGAACCTAGGTAGACGCACCCAAACCGACGCCGAATCAAAGGAACAAGAGCTAGGGTTGAAGCCAACTTCCCATTTCTTTAGGAGCAAAGTAGATCTACCAATCAACCACAATCCTCCTACAAGAACTTTCAACAAGTCTTCCTTGTAGGTAAAAGAAAAAGAGAAGAAGCCTTTTGCTAAAGCAACCACTTCCACCTGACCCTTAAGATGCCAACGATTGAGAGAAAGATTGCACACCAGGTTGATATTC
This sequence comes from Sequoia sempervirens, assembly GCA_007258455.2. NCBI lineage: Eukaryota > Viridiplantae > Streptophyta > Pinopsida > Cupressales > Cupressaceae > Sequoia > Sequoia sempervirens. The sequence continues at coordinate 95,631 of VDFB02023812.1, read as the reverse complement.
AGGCAAGGACCCAAAAACTTACCCACTAGAGAAAGGTCCATAGATTCAAGACCCTTAGCAATAATACAATCAGGGATGGAAATAGAATACTCACTAGTCAAAGGGTCAACAAAAAAATCAACCCGGGGAGACAAACTCTTGTCCTTAGGCTTCGTACCAAAAATCTTTGACCAATATTTCCCATCAGAAAGGACTTCATCACGCCTCTAACCCACAACAACATTGGCACCAACAAGGGCCTTAGATAGAGCCTCCACAAGAGCATTGGAAGTACCATCAACAATAGGATACACAAAAATTGGAAGCACTTTCACTTTGTCCAACGAAGAGGACCCACAAACCGTCCTGTCAACCTGATAGTCATTTGACACATCTATACCATTGGCAAAACCACCGCCATTAACGCCCGCTTGAGGAACAAGACTTTCTGCCTTAGAAAAAATTGAAAAACCCGCAACACCACCTGCAACACGACTTGACGAGAGCTCCATTTTGTGTTACATGGCTGAGAGTTGTTCTATATGTTGTGTTTGAGTTTTGTTAAGTAGTTACTAATAAGTTGTTTTTGAATTAATTAGAAATAAAAAATTCTCTTCTTGAAAATAAAATTTAGTGAACATGTATAATATTTAACTTTATAAATTTTAAAAATGATTTTTGGTGAACATGATTGGCTAATTTTTTTTGGATGTTATAGGTAGATTTTTAAGTAGTATGAAGGTGAACTACTATTTTACCATTTTTTAGGAATGGTTTTTACCTTGCTTCCATATGCATTATCTTTTATAAGTTGAATGGTGTTATTAATTTAATTTAAACAAACTTAAGAGTTAGATTTTGAAAAGACCAAAATATATATTCTTAATTGAAAATTAATATTTTTATATAAAATAACATTTAATGATAATTAATAAATTTATTTTAAAAAATATTCTTTAAATAATAATATAATTATTTAATATTTTTATATAAAATAACATTTAATGATAATTAATAAATTTATTTTAAAAAATATTCTTTAAATAATAATATAATTATTTAATATTATTTTATAAATATAAAATGTACAATTATAAATTCGATATGTTAACATTTACATAATTTTAATAATGATCATGCACATTTTTTAATATGTCTAATTTGTATTTGTATTTTTAATATTTTATTAATATTATTTTCAACTTTATAAAAGTACTATTTATATATTTTTAATAATATTAATTTATATTCTTAATTAAAAATTTATAATTTTATATTAGAATTATTTTAATGCTAATTAATAAATTTTATTAAAAAAATCTTTTATTAAATGTTTATAATGTATCTAGATAATATTATTTTATAAATATAAAATATACAATTATAAGATCAATATATTAACATTTACATAGTTTTAATAATTAATATTAATTAAAGTAATTAATATTAATTAAAGTAATTAATATTAATTAAAGTAATTAATATTATCAATACAATTATTATATTTATATTTACTAACTAATTATATTTATGATAATATTATCAATATAAAAATTAAAAATTAAAATAAATATGTTTTAATTTTTTATCCATTAAATAATTATAAATATAATATAAAGTGTTATTATACTTTATCCAACATTAATAAATGCATGTAATATGTCTGAATGGGTAGTAGAGTTGGCTCTTGGGTTTAAGAGGTGAGACTTCTTGTGGGTGGAGGATCTCACTCGCACTAGAAAAAAAAAATGAAAAAAAAATGCATGCAATATCTTAAAAATTTATTTATTTATTAATATATTAACATTTACAAAATATATCTAAATTGTATGTAATATGTAGCTTCCATTTCCTCCATTTAAAATAGAATATAGGCTTCCATTTCCTCCATTTAAAATATAATATAGACAAGGTTGTATCCTATGATATAGGCATGTAGTATCCTAAAATGACATGCAATATCATATGATATAGCATGCAATATCCTAAAATATAGGTATGCAGTATCCTACAGTATATGCATGCAACATTACAAGTGTTGTATTTTCTATTGTTTTTATTTACTAAACATAAATCATGTCAAATTTAAAAAAAATCTATTAAAGTTATTTAAATGATAATTAATAAATTTTAAAAAATCTTTTAATAAATATTTTATAATAAATTTAGATAATTATTTTCTATATCTAAAATATACATTATAAAATTAATATAATTTATATTTATAATAATATTTTTTTTGCTCGTTAAATCACTACTAAGGGGCAACACCCTAAATGCTTTTGACTGGAGCTATGAACCAGTGAGGCCACATCCGGGGGACCTCATCCCTGCCATTCCTTTCCTCCTCTTCCTATCCTTCCTCAACCTCCTCACTTCTCCTCTCCTCCTCCTCTCTACCTCCTTCTCTTTGTTCCTCCTTGCTTCGTCTCCTTCAGTCACCTTTTTCCTTCGTCTCTTCTTGCACTCCCGCACCCCAGACACTTACTCTTGCCCCTGCTCTAGCCCTCGACCATCGGTACACCTCTGATGTGCTGTCGACGCCACCCACATCTATCCACAACCTCCTCGTTATCTCTATCTGACTCAACATTTCCTTCGTTGACCCCGCAATAACGCCCATGAAACTTTCCATCGTTTCACCTTCTCTCCTCATGTGCTGAATGATGCTGCTTTCTCACTGCGTCAACGTGCATTCCCACCATCCATTGTGGGATTCAAACCTTAGACAACCCAACTGCTGTCCTTGCAACTTAACTGTTGCACTACGAGGTCAACCCCTATATTATTAATAATATTATTAATACATAAATTAAAAAAAATTAAAAAAATTATACTCATTATTTAATATATTAAATGATTATATATATATATATTTATAATCAATCAATTAAATTAGAAAAAATATTTACTCATCAATATTTTACAATATTTATTTTGATAAATAGACTCAACCTTCTTTGGAGGTCCTCTTCCGTAAGATAAATGAACTAAGAGAGGATTGACTTTACTTTGTTGAGTTGATGGAGAAGGATCAGTCCTCAAAAGGGAAAGAGAAGAAGGTTGGGAAAGAGGAGGCAAAAGGCCCAAGTACAAGGGCTAGGGGAAACTTGAGAAAGACCTTTGAAGAGGAGAAGAAAGAGCTGATGGACATGGTTGAGCTGCATCGAAACCAGGAAATTGAGGTGGCAAACACCTTAAAGAATATGAAATAGTGTCCTTTCCTGTGTTGTTTTCTGTTACTACTTTTTTGCTGTTGGTTCTTTGTGTTTTGGTTTTTGGTCTATTGCTAGGTGTTGTTGATGTCTCAATGTTTATAGTTTTGAGCAACATTTTATCTATTTTGTTGTAAAGGGTTTCAGGTCCCTTCAAAACCTATTTTCCCCATATAATCAAAACAAACTCAACTTTAACTATGTTAGTTATAGTTGTGTTTAGTATGAATCAAGCTTAGAGTCAAAGTCAACCCTAACAATTATAATATTCTTAAACCTAGTAAAATCATTTGTTGATCTCAAATTATTGTGTAACCAACCTTTAAATTGTTATCATGACTCATCAATCAACTACACATCAAATCATTATATTATAAGTGTACAAAAATAAGTACTTGCCACTATGTGGCTACAATACATATGACTTGCAATAATCTTTTATTTTAAACTATTATATGATTTGTCCCTAATTGATATTTCACAAATAATTTATCGACTAACCAAAAAATAAAATTACTACAATACTAAATAGGAAATTACTCGCCACTACGTGACACTTGTTTCTAAATGCAACATATATTCCCCCCCTTGGACTACAACTTCAAGAAAAAAATGTAAAAGATGAAATTGATTTTTTTTCCCCTTTATTAATCAACCTATGAAAATAAACCTAATCTAAAACTGGGTAATAAATTGGATGGTATTGATTTCTCATGCCAAAGGCCTTATTCTTTTTATACAAATTTCCTTCCTTTTGTTTGTTTGAATCAATTACTCTGATAGAATTGTTGATTGAGATTTTGTTTCTTATTGAATAGTTCAACTCTTAAATATACAAATTTCCTCATTTTTATTGGGACAACCAAAAATATGGGTTATCTCAAAAATTTAACTCTCAGATCTTGTAGAATGCCCAATCCTATAAACATTATTAAAAACTTTCCTTTTATTTCATTTCATCTTCAAATTCTAAATAGCTAACTAGTTGAAAATGTTAACCTTATCAATTGATTTGCACGCTCCTCCATGTAGGATTTCAAATTCATTCCAAATATACTTAAGAAGCCAATGAAGAAAAAATGTTAACCAAACTCAAACTCTCCCTTTTCTATTACTCAAAGTGACATGAGTTCTACATTTTTACTTTTTCCCTATAAATGAAAAAAAGGAGTCTAGAATTTTTGTGGGTACGATGTAGTCAAGAGTTTTCAATCCAAAAAATGTTTCTAAGCTTCATTGTCACACCAATATCCTATAGTTACAATAGGAATGACACTTGGCTTAATCTTGATAGCCATGTTGTAAACTTTGTTTATCCATCATAAAAAAAATCAATGTTTTAAACAATTGCTCTAATGCCATTTGAAGTCTTATAATTAAATTTTGAGAAATTTCAAGAATCAAAATCTACTAGCATTGTGAAAGTAAAGCACCAATGCTTTGAAGGTTATGTTACTACACACAAATCTCTATTTGGAACCTACACATCCTCATCTACATCCCATGTTCAACTTTCCTCATAATGTGTTATTGGATATATTGATAAATTCATTATATCATATACACTGTGTAAGAAAGATATGACTGTTCTGTTAAAGAAAAAATGTTATCTAATAGATCAAACTCCCCCAAAAGTAATCTATATTTGAGTTGTTTGTAACTCTGAACACAAAATAATTTGCCAATGGTTGGATTGGGACTCTTGAGAGTAGGGACCCTTGAAAATTAGCCAAGAAGAAAACATGATCCTTAGGTTTTCTATTAATGTAGTTTAACTCACGAAGCTATCAAAATATATTTAGATAGATTATTTTATATATCTACAATATACAATTATAAAATTAATTAGTTTATATTCATAATAATATTATTAATATACAAATTAAAAAATGAAACAAACATATTATATTTATTATTTAGTCTTGAATTTTTAAAATTTAAAATTTATATTTATTTCTTGTGATCATTATGAGCCAACATATTAAATAATATGTTTTAACTTTTTATAATCAATCAATCATATTAAAAAATGTTTTTAGAAAAAAAAAATTACTCATCAATATTTTACGATATTTATTTTGATAAACAAATTCAACTTCAACTATGTTAGTTATAGTGGTGTTTAGTATTAATCAAGCTTAGAGTCAAATTCAACCCTAACAATTATAATATTTTTAAAAACCTAGTAAAATCATTCGTTGATCTCAAACCATTATGTAGCCAACCTTTAAATTGTTGTATGACTTATCCATCAACTACACATCAAATAATTATATTACGATTGTACAAAAATAAGTACTTGCCACAATGTGGCTACAATACATATGACTTGCAAGAATTTGTTATTTCAAACTATTATATGGTTTGTCCCTAATTGATATTTCACAAAATAATTTATCGACTAACCAACAAATACAATTAATACAATATTAGATAGGAAATTACTCGCCACTATGTGACACTTGTTTCTCAATGCAACATATTGTTGGTGTTTCAATTCGCCTCTGAAATGCGGATTAGAAATGGACAACTATGCACAATTAAACCGCTCTTCAAATTAGGAGGGTGATGTAGGGGCATCGTTGCATTACTCAAGTTTTGGTTTTTATTTTCAATTTTGTCTGCTTATCTCTTGTGACGTGGCACTTCTTGTATGGCAGCGAACCGTTGTTTTGATTTGGTGCATGTCAACCCTCATTTGGGGTGGAGATGCGTGGTAGTTACATGGATCAAGAATAAGGATAGGAGGTGCATAATTGTTTTGGGGTGTTGGAAAAAACCTGGCCTAAGAAAGAAAAAGAAAAGAGATCGATACAGGCAGAGGAAAGAAGTGACCGACCTATAGGTGGGAGGAGGCAATGGGTTTTTCCTTGAAGAGAAGGAGAATCGTTTGCTAGTGAAAGAGTCAACCGATTATGAATTTTCAAACAATAGATAAATAGGGAAGACCGATTCTGAGATTGAATGAATAGAAGAGGCCGATTTGGCGTTGAGATTTGCCGTCTCGGAGGTCATTTGGAAGCAAGGTGGAAATCAGTTCTTTCAGGAATCGATTGCATTTGTAATCAATGTCTTATGGAACTATGCTAATTGAGGTCTTCTGGTTGGCTTGATGTGAATTATGCCAGCCTTGCTCATCTTTCCTTGTCGCATAGTAATGGATATTCTGTAGCGTTGAATAAAGATTGAGTTGTTAGCAGTTTTAAATGACTGTCCCTTGAATGCTGAATACGTGACATAAATCTTTAGTGTCTCTATTTGGCTCGATGGAGGTTGGAATGAGAACAGACCCTGTATAAATCAGTTTGGACTGGCTGTCTTTGTAATCAATTGTTGACATCTCCTTGCTCAGAATTATTGCCCTGTGTTGTATGCAATTAAATTTTTGTTTCAATTCCATGGAATTGATTGAGTTTGGTAATTATTGTTGTCTTCAGGTATTCGAAGTTCTTGTCTCTGATTATTGCAAATAGTCGAGAGGTAATGGGAGACCATCAAAGGGGAAACTCCCTCTTTGCTGATGATGCTTAAAAAAAGAATACTAAAATATTACCAATCTTTTTTATTCTCAGCTAAGAGCACAAGGTTATAAAACTCTTTGCATTGTAGCTGAGGTTTTCTCTTTTCCAAAACTTCAAACTACAACTAGGTCTAAACTGTAGACGCTTCTAACAACTCAAGTAAACTTAGAGCTTGAGAGTTAGAAGTAAACATGGAATGATTTGATTAACACAAAAGCTTAAATAAAATCACTTCTAGATCACACATGAAGACTCATTGTACTTATAATATGTAAACTGAAATAAAGATTATGTAAGCAAAAACACATAAGAAAAAATACTGAAAGAGATTGAGACAATAGATCAGAGTAAAGTAGGCATGAGATTTCCTTCCTCAAATTTCCAACAACAATTACACTTCAGGGACAACAAATTTGTAGCAAAGACAGGCTTACAAATTAGCGATCAAACACTAGATTACACTTGACATAGATTGAACATTAACTAAACAATAATTTGAAACAAAGGTAGGCTTGCAAACTTGCTCTTACACAAAGTGAACAAACACTGAATAACAAAGTTGTGGAAAAACTAGGCTCAACAGTTTGTTATCATAATAATAGTTGAAAAACAATAGGCAAGGCTTCCCTTATTTATACACTAACAGGGAGTAGGTAACCCTAAAATCTCCTTGCTTTAAGCCTACTAGACTTGCTAACTCACAAGATTTATTTCTAAAACTAACACATGACAACTAACTAACAACCTGCTAAAATTAGTTAACTGATTTAAAGCAAGAAAAGTTCCAAGTATACATTTGATTTTTCCATTTTACAAAGAATAGATAAGCATGAAACAAGAATAGCAAGTTAAACTCGAAAAAGGCATCGAGTTAACTATTGCTTTTAGTTCTATTCTTGGAAATCTTCGCTGTCCCAAAAAGGTGACTCACTCATTGATAATTTGGGAAACTATATCCTCAAAAAAGTTGGTAACAACCTCTTTGTTAGGAGTATTGATACTATCCAGAGCAATATTTCGCTTTTTCCGACATCTCCTCACCATCTGCAATCAACTTCAGAAATTCCTTCACCTCTTTCGCTGCTTTATCAAATTTTGCTAACATTGCGGCAACATGGTTCATCTTGCCAACAACATGATCACTACTAAAACTGCCACATACGAGATTCTGAAACTCTGTTTGCACTTCACCGAGATCAAAAAAAGTGCCATCATCATGACACTGTCGACATGGGATCTGTAAAACAAATGTGCTTATGAACTTGAGGATATTAGCAAACTTTTGTCTATATTCAGTCAATTCTACAGATATTCTCTCATAGATTTTTACTTTGAAGAGGTGTTGTTCTCTCCAAGCAAAAATCTTCTTCTTATGTTCTTCTGAAATGACTGAGTCATAAGCTGTCCTCAAGTAAAAAATGATGATATCATGCATTGGTTTCACTTCTTTCATACATTGCTCAAACCCTTGAATCCCTTGGCGAAGATCATGGGCGTTATACCTCAATTGGTATATCTCTGCAAGTATAAATCTGCCCCTGATGATGAATTCATCTATCTAATCTCACATATATTTCCCATATATGACCAACTGATTCAGTTGAAGCTGATCTACTGGTGATTCTAGAATCTGTGGAAGAAAAAAAGTGGCCTGTGAAGTGCCATGAAGGAGATTGGAAATATATTACCATAGTTGCTGAATCTTAGCCTTGAGGGCTGCCTTATCTTCTCCATCCTTGAGCACCTATTTCTTTAGATTATCTGCTGCAACCTTGAAGAGATTCACATTAGTATGTTGGGTGCTTCTACCGAGATTGACCTTGACAACCTTGAAGTCATCAATCTCAACCTCATCAATGTTCTTGTCCTCTAGAGGTGTGGTAGTCTCAAGGATAATCTCGCCATCGAAACTCTTCTTCATGTGAACTTGCTTCTTAAGTTTCTTTGTTGGTGTGTCTTGGTAGACATTATCAAGTTCTGCAAAGTTCAATTGATAAGAAGGCTTCCTCCTCTTCCTGCCCAGAATGTTCTCAAGCCAAGACGAGGAGTCTTTGCTAACTTCTCTGGGAGGCTCGATTCCAGTTCCATCAATCTCTTCAAATTTTGAATCTATATGAATGGGAGAAGGCTTTGGTGATGGCGGGGAAGTAGGATATGAAGGTACTGCTTCAGCTTGTGGTGATGATTCTATTGGAACTTTTGATGTATCTACTAGAAATTCTTGCTGAATCCCTATAGGAGACTCCACCTTTGTCTTTGAACTCTTCGACATTCTGCTAATCTTTGTACCTTCTAGAGGAATGCTCATAGCCTTCATTCTTGGTTTTGGATTAGAAGAAGAAGAGGTAGATATGACTAGACTGTCAGTGGCTCTGCAACTAGAATAGCTACCTTCTGTGTCCTTTTAGTGTTCAAGAATATCCTACTGTTCTTGACAATTCGGCTTGTTGTTTCCTCAATTGAGGTGTTCTCTTTGGTGGACCATTTAATTTGTGGAAGTGGCTGCTGATAGACTTGATCTCTGGCATACATGGGAAGTGGGACTTTCCCATCATCATCTAATAGACCTTCCACATCCTCTGATAGGAAATCAACTATCTACTGAAGGGTAAATCTGTTGTAATTATGCTTACGTACTTCAAACTCATCCACACAATTAGCCCAAAAATATTCAACTGTAGGCACATGTGCATGATTATGACCAACACATGATGCAAAGACACCATGATGATCATACAAACATCTCTCATTAAAAACTTGAGGACAAACTTTGACATTTCATTACCCATCAATTTGGCATCAACTGTTGATCTACATCTGTAGATGCTCATCTCAACTAGGAAACTAAAGGTAGTCTTATGCCTGTTATGCAAAAATGTGTGAACTTCATATACTTGCCTTAAAAATTCCATGAACACTACCTCATCCATTGGATATCTTGGTAGAATGACTGGATCACCTGAGAAGCCATACACTTTGATGTAGAAGAACATGGGAAATTGGATAAACCAATCAACCCACTATGCCATTTCCAATCTTGCATTTGCTGAAATTCGTACATGCAACTCATTATCTAAGTCTCATACCATATGCATTAATAATGCCTCATTCACCCACCTGTAATGTCGCTCAGATTATGAAAACTCCAACTACGGGTAAAGATCATACACATGCTGAATACCCAAAGTTCCAATGACATTCAAACCTCTAAACTTGCCTTGAAAGGCCATTCAATATACGAGGTAAGATATCATGTGGAACTCATGGACCTTGTAGAACTTTGTGATTTGCTGATGGAGACTATCACTGATCAAAGTTGACCAGTCGTAGTGTTCTATTCTGTCAATAATCTAGGAAATGATGTAAAACATCCAAGGCTGGAATTTATTTACTTCTGGTTGACTTGTGACTCGGTTGAGAAAAGTGATCATGACTGCAAATTCCTCCTTGAACTCACCATGCCCAATTTTTTTTAGCAAAGTATTATGCTTCTCTTTCAACCACTTTTGCACATTTCTTTTCTAGTATTTCTCCTTTTGCTCATACCACACCTTTTCACACTCTTCAATCTTAATGAATTTTTTTTCTGTCCATGTTGGTATTGAGAAACATTTCTCAATATTGTCTGGCCTGAGGCTGCAAATAGTATGCCCATCCGCTGATTGGATTTATCATGGAGCTGGATTGTAATGCTTAACACAAGCAATTGTGAACTCAAGGCTCTACACTTAGATGGGGATTGAAGCTGCTTCAAGCAACCCAAAATGATCTAGATTCTCGACTACAATGTTTCTTACATCTTTCAAAGCACACAAATCAAGCATTGGAACCACATGATGCAAGTCGGTTTTGAATGTTCTCAGGTAATCGTGGAGCAACATTGATTTGGTCTTGATTACTATTGGAGAATACTACATGTTTAAAAACTTGAATTTTGACTATAAACACACCTATGTTTGGAAAAGTTTTGCGCAAACTATTGAAAATAAGTTGTTCATTTTTCTCCAAAAAAAAGATTCCCAGAAAAAAGTTGAGGTCTGGATTTTGTAGACAATCATGTTTTGAAGAGACCTAGTTTGTTAGATTTTGAAAAAGCTAAGGGCTTCCCCAAGAAGCGCCAAAAATCATATTTTTGGAAAAATAAATTTTCCAATCTTCAAGAGGAGTAAAAAGTAGATGGACCCAGATCGATGAAAATTGAAAAAGCTGACCACCTATTTCTGAAATGTGATGCCCTAGAAGATTGGACCATAAAAAGTGTGCCTATGTGCTTCCTAATCTCGAATCTACGAAGAACACTGAAAAAGCACTCTGTTTGATCCTCCAAATCTTTATGAGAAGAAAAAGATATTTTTCTTCCTTTGCATGCCAACTTGCAAAATGTGAAGAATGAATGCCAAAAGCCTTCTTAAATAGAGTTTGAGGGTGAAAAAGTGCTTTCTTCACAAATCCCTAAAGTCTTGAAGTCTATCCATGAAGATAGAAACTTCGTTTGCAAAAAATTGAGTCCATTTGCACGTGCAATGATGAATTCCTCCTTTGTAGGGCAAAAAAGCATGTGCGTGAGGATATGTTCTTGAACAACAAACAACGAAAGCTGAAAAATGACATAAGGCATGAGATGCTAGGCGCCTTGATTAGACAGGGGTGCCTAAACATCCCGAAGTTAGTCAATTTTAAAAAAAATTCAACTTTTGCTTGCTTCTGCTTCTGGCGGGGCCTGCCTCCGACTTTGACGAGCCAACAATCTGATGTTGCCAACTGATAAAACCTGTTTGATCATGGAAATCTCATTTTTGACCACTACTGAAGTGATCCCTAACTTCATACCATTGTCCAACATCATTTGATTGAATTTGCAAGCCCTCAAAACTGCCGACAGAGACTGAATTGGAAAGAAGGCGCGCTAGGGTCGAAAAATTTCTAAGGCATTCAAAGCCAAGCACCCCTCCTTGACAGGGGCGCCCAGGCCTCCATGCCTTAGCCATTTTTTCATGATTTTCAAATTTTAAATTTTTTTATTTCATGTGTTTCCACTGGTTGCCAGTGACCCTAGTTTGAGCATCATTTCTCACCAGTTGGTGATTAACAGAGATTGAAAGGTAGTTAATTAGGAAAGCTTGATCATAACTGAGATGAATTATACCCTTTGCCGACCCCCAACACTACAACTGACTAATTTTTTGAGAACCTGAACCGGGTTGACAAAGGAGTTTGATGAAATTTTGAATGGGTGAAAAGTAAACTAGGTCACGAGAAGCTAGGCGCCTCTCCTTAATAGGGGTGCCTAGGCTTCCATGCCTTATAATTTTTTTGATGATTTTAATTTTTCCTTTGATTTTCTTCATTTTTCTGCAAACAACCACCGTTCAATCCGCATTTCCCTATGTCTAACAGATCCTTGGCACTGAATGATGAATCAACTAAGGAGCCTAAACATAACTGAGATGATCTCCTACTTTTCCATGCCCTGGAAATTGCTTTCGACTATTTTTTCGTGTAATTGAATTGGGCTGACGAGGAAAATTGCACGTTTTTTGAAAAGAGGGCAAAAATAAGTAAGGCATGAGATCCTAGGGGTCCTTCTTGGATAGGGGCGCCTAGCTTTGCCAGATAGAAATTTTTTCACAAATTTTAACTTTTTCTTTGTCTTCTTCGTTCACCGTTCTGCGTGCATCATTCACCATTCATCATTATCTGTGTAATATTTGAGACTTTGAGTCTGACACTTGGTAGCTAACCTTCCTCCATTGATGACTTTGAAACTCATGCTTTTCCCTCTAAAAGAAGCAAAATTGACCCACTAGAGAAATCTCGACCTTTTGACGATTCTGATCGAACCAGCCTGATTAGGAAGTATTTTCGACCAATCAGAATCAGTTAGAGCCCTCCACAAAAAGATTCTATTTTTAGAAAGTTTTTCCAACATCCATTTGACAACAAACCCAAAAAACCCTAACTTAAGTCTATTTTTATAAACTTTCTAAAAATAGAAACTTTCTATTTTTAGAAATTTTGACTTTTGACAAAATTTTTTTACAAGACTTTTTACTCTTTACAAAATGCCTTAATGAAGCAATTTTTTTTTTGATTAGGCACAACAATTGGCTCTATCTGGGGACCATGTCAGATACTTACAACATAGGAGAACCAAGAATCTCTGGAATTTTAAGCATAGGCCAGTGTCTTATTAGTTGGGCATCAAAGTCATGACCATTTCCTAATCACCTATCACAATAATTTTCCATAAATCAACTAGGATAGGACTTTCCTAAAATCACCTATAAGTTGGAACTCCCCTAAAATCACCTAATACAAGACGCCTAAAAACACCTAGAACACGGAAAAACATCATGGAAAGGGGAAACACATCACGACATAACACACACATTACAAAAAAGAGAAACACATCAAGAAAACATAAAGGAAATTTAATCCATCCCCAAAGGAATGAAGTTCTTTAGATATTTCCCACTGTATGGCAGCGGGAAGAGCTTTCCATCAAAGTGCGAGAGAACGTAAGTATTCTCCCCTGTGAACTCATGGATCATGAACAACCCCAACCACAAGGAATCAAATTTTCCATGCATTCCCTTGGGTTCATGTCTCTTGTCCCATAATAGGACTTGATCTCCGATCTCGAAATCCTGTTGACGAGCCTTCTTATCAAAATAATTCTTCACTTGCTCTTGATGTCGAATGATTCTATCAAAAACCTCCATCCTTTCTTGCTCTAGCTTCATTAAGTACATGATGCACTTCTCAATTGGATCTTTGAACTCACAATCTTCTACTGTGGATGCCAACTGCAAAGCGAACAACTCCAGTGTAATAGGTAACATTTCCTCCATACCATACATGAGGATAAAGGGTGAAGTACCAATGGCTCTCTTGGGAGTAATTTTATTAGTCCAAAGGGTGTCATAGAGTCTTTTGTGCCAAGTTCATTGATTGAAATCAACTAACTTGCGTATGATTGTGACGATGTTTTTGTTTGACGACTCGACTTGTCCATTGCCCTGAGGATAATAATCTAATGAGTGACAAAGTAATGCCATGATCAAAAAAAAATTCTACTAGCTCCTCAAATGAAAAAATTGTTGCATTGTCAGTCATAATTTTACGTGGCACCCTGAAGCGTGAAATAATATTTTCCTTCAAAGAGTCACACACAACTTCCAAGGTAGCCCATTTGGTTGGAATAGCCTTAGCCCGCTTTGTGAAATAATCAGTAGTTGTAAGGACATAAATATGCCCCTTACTGGAATGTGGGTTGATAGGACCTACGAAATTCAATCCCCATTGCTGAAATGGAGTGTCAATGATGACTGGTCTGAGTGGAATTCCTGCCAACTTAAGCTTGCCAATAAACTGTTGACACATCAGAAATTTCTGCACCCATTCATATGTGTCACGAAACATAGTCAGCTAGAAAAATTGTGCTCGCAGGATTTTGAATGTTGTAACCCTTGATGAAAAGTGGTCACCGCACACCTCATTGTGAAACACTTCCAACAAGCACCATTGTTGGTCCTTGTTGGCGCATAACAAAAATGTTCCATCAAGCCCTTTCTTGTATAGAACGCCATTCCAAAGCACAAAATTTTGCACTTTCAACTTTAATGTTCTCTTATGCTATTTTTCCATGTGGATTGGACATTCACCATAAGTCAAAAAGTACTATATCTCAACAATACCATTCATTTGCAGAATCAACTAATAGGACCATGGGAAGATCCTCTTTAATTTCAGGTTCGGGCTCAACATCAGCTTGGTGCTTTTGATTACCATCCTTTGCTATCAACTGACAAAGACATCTCTCGCGGACTAGTTTAGTTGGCTTGATCTCCAAGTCATACTCTTGAACCCTTGCAACCCAGTTTCCTCTCTTTGTGCCCATCTCTTGTTGAGTTAACACACTTTTAATTGCTAGATCAATGACATACACTGTCATGTGGGAGTTCAAGATATAAAATTTTAAGTTCTTCACAGCTCTAACAACTACATATGCATTCTTCGCGATCTAAGAATACCGTCTCACTATCCTTGAAGTTGCTTCTCATGAAAGCAATTGGAGACTCAGTTTCTTCATTTAATTTTTGTGCCAATATGGCATACATAGTGTGTTCTGATGCATAACAATAAAGGATAAAATCCTTATCAATTTTAGGATGGACCATCACTGGTGCTTGGCTGATAGATTCTTTTATCATGATGAATGCCTTCTTTCCTTCTTCTGTCCACTTGAAAGCGAAATGTTTCTTCATCATAGCGAATATATCTTTTGTCATCTCTATGAAGTCTTGCACAAACCTTCGTATGAAGTTCAGTTTACCAAAGGAGTGTACTCTAGTTTTGCTTGTTGGAAGAGACAAGTTTCTAATGGAATCAACTCGACTAGGGTCAATTTGAGTTCCTTCCTTGGAGACGATGTCGCCAAGTAGCTTGCCCTCTATTACCGCAAAGATGGACTTCTTAGGATTCAAGGAAATCTTATGATACCTGTATCTTTCAAACACTTTCCCTAAGAGTGAAAAATGACCTCCCCACCTCTTTAAGAAAATGGTGAGGTCGTCAACGTAGATGACAATTACTTTGTTCTTCAAATCCCCAAATTCCAAATCTATGGCTCTCTGAAATGTAGCACCAGAGTTGATAAGGCCAAAGGGAATCCTTTCATAAAAAAATGTACCCCATGGTGTAGTGAATGCTTTCTTGAACTGATCTTCTTCAACCACTATATTCTTATTGCACCTAGAAAAATCGTCAAGTAAAGGCAGCATCTCTGAACTAGTAATCATCTACAAGGTATGTTCCATGATTGGCAAGGGATATTTATCCTTGATATATAATTTATTTAAGTTCTTGAAATCCACACAAATTCAGAGTTCTCCATTCTTCTTATGTACAGGAACTATGTTTGACACCCATGTGGAATGATGAATCAAAAAATTGATTTTAGCATCCACCATCTTCTAAATTTATGCATGGATTGTATCTTGAATTCACGGATTATAGTGTTGTTTATGCTTGAAGGGCTTAGCTTCAGGTTAGAGGAATTGCATGAGACAATTCTCTAGGTGTGAAAACCTTCAAGTCTTCATATGACCAAGAAAAAATATCTTGATATTGCTTGAACAATGAGATGAACCTCTCACTCTCTTCTGTAGTACAACATTTTTTTAAATTAACAAGATGAGGCTTGTCTTCCGTACCAATGTTTACTTGATGATTCTCATTAGAGGTCTTATCACCTGAGTGCCTTTGATCTTGGATGTATCTGTCATGCTTGCCAAATATGTTGTCCAAGGATACCAGACCTTTGGGAATCTTATTACCATTTAAATAGATAATACTTGAGTATGTTTCTTTTGAGGTTCTCACATCTTTTGAAACTTTTGTCGCATCAGAAATCTTTGTTATTGATTCTATGAAAGGAGATAAACTTCCCTCAAAGAATAATCCTTTAAAATTATCTCTCATGATGAGAAAATCTTCAATATGGTCATCATCATTGAATACTTTCCAGTTGTCTTAATTGTCAGAGATAGCTGGCCTATATATGAGCTCAATAGCAAATGCATTTTGACGAAAATCAGAATGTGGCATGAAAAGAGAAGCCGATATTGTAAGGGAATCTACTTTGATATTGTCTATATGAGGAATGTATTTGATGTCGAATGCCTCAAACTAGTCGATTGTATTCCTAACCTTATTTCTGTAATGCTGAAGGCGATATGCTCTTACTCAAAATTGATCTTGAATCTATTTCACGATTAGCTCTGCATCACCTTCAACTCTGAGTAGTTTGCTACCCATATCTTTTGCATTCTTGAGACCTAGTAAAAGCACCTCATATTCCATTGTATTATTTGTGCATTCGAATTGCAAGCGATACACAAATGGATACAAATGACCCTCGGGAGAGATTATCACAACTCCTGCTCTTGAACCTCCAGTCGAGCAACTCCCATCAAACTGCATAGTCCACAACTTTGGATCTTTTGTCAATTTATCTATAGAACACACAACCTCCTAACTTTCTTTAGTTATTTCTGACAACATAAAATAAGTACCGAGACCCATTTCTTGATATAGCACTTGTGCTTGAGGATCCTGGGACTTCACCACCATAAATCGAGATTTGGCCTCTGGCTCCAATGTGAAACTACCTTTATTTAGTCGAATAGTTACAGACAATCAATCTAGTTGTATATCTCCCTCGAGATATTTGTAGAAGCTTCTACTTAGCAACATCATGTAGCTAGTTGGAATGTCAACCACTAGGATGGTCATCATTATCTTTTTCTCTGAACAAGCTGCTAACCTTACTTTAGCATCCTTCAATTGTCCGACCAACAAAACCGACTTAGACTCAAGTGAATAACACTTGTCCTGAGTCTTAGTGCATGAAAGTACCAACACATTCATCACTTGTAGAGGCATGACGTTGTCTGAGGCTCCTAAATCTATGATGTAATTGATCAATTTGAATCCTTCTATATACAAATATATATAAAAGGGTTTAGGATTTTCTTCCGCTGACACAGATGATTTGAGCAATGTAGGTTGAATGCCAACCTCCTTTACAAACTTAAGAATTCAATCCAGTTGTTCCAGATGGTCCTGGAGATACTCCAGCTAAGAAATTTGTACCTCTATCTTCATCATGGAGTCTACAATGTCAAAAATTGCTAAAGATAGGTCTTGAGCAACTACTTTAATGTTCTCATGAGAAGGCTTAAGATTAGAAGTGGAAGCCACTTCTTTACGTTTTTCCTTTTTATTTCATTCTCTCTTCTTCTTCTTTATGTGCCTTCAACTATTGAGCACCTGTAAACACAGGCATTGAAAAATTCTCATGATTCACTACAAGAGAATATTGATAAAATTCTTCTTCTTCTTCAATAATGGGGTCACTATCAAAGTATCTCATAACAAAGTTGCCATTGAAGTTGTTTGTTTGTGGTAAGACAACATTCAAACTTGGTGTAGGGACAATACTTGAATTGGGTGCGACATCAGCATATCCCATGATTTGATTCATTCTTACATTCTTAGGACATGTAGAACCGGTAGTGCATTGGTCTCATGGAAAGAACAAAATACTGCATTTTGTGCAACTTCAGTTATTTGTCTTAATGGAGGTACTGGAAACTGTGGCCTATAATTAAGGTTGAAAATTATTCCTCTTAGGCTGATATGGATGTTGAGGTTGATACTGTTGTTGAGGTTGATATGGTGGTGGTGGTGGTGCAGGCTGCCTATGAGTAGGCAACTACCTCTTGAGGATAGTCATCTCATTAACTACCTTCTATAGCAGTGGATATGCAAAAATATGAACCAAAGGCCTGATAAAATTTGTCTTCATCTTGTCAGAAGTAATCATGTTATCCTCCAACTCGATGGCATGTTCTTGTGCAGTTGCTAATTTTGTTTCATTAGCCAATCCCAGGAAAAGGGCTATCTCAGATGGGAGAGCATTTATGTTACCGCTCAACAAATTTTTTGGTGATGGATTGAGTGTTTGAGAAAGATGTGTGACCAGGCGATTAAACCTCACCACAAATTCCCTCATAGGTTCATCAAGTTTCATCTTTGAGTTTGAAAGTTGGGAAAACAACCGATGACTATCTTTAGCGGGCTTGAATCTTTCCAAAAATTTCTCGCTCATAGTTTCCCAACTTGTAATAATGCCTGGATCTAGGTGATTGAACCAGTCGGTAACATTCCCAATAAGAGTTTCCACGAAGAGATGCACAAAAATTTCTTCATGTGCCACATGAAAATACAACATAATTCATTGTGAATGCATAAATATGCTCATCCGAGTGTTGAGTCTTGTTTCCGTGAAATTGAGGAAAGTGATTCCTTGACCCTTTAGGTAACTCATGATTTCCCTCCAAAGCCAAAGGTCCAATGTTGTTATCCCAAGGTAATGGGGGTGGATGTCTCTAATTATTCTTATTATCATTATTGTTGTTATCACCCATTGCTTTTGGCTGGATCATAGGTTCTTCTTGCTTAACTTCAGGTACTTCTTCCTTAACTTCAGGAACTACGTTGGATGAATCTTCAACTTTTGTAGAGTGAGGTTGTTGAAAGAATGGATTTGCAGTAGCATCTCTCCTCCTAGTATAAACCCTATAAGCCAGGATTATCTATTGCCATGTAGGAGGTGGTAATACCGGTCTTCCGGTTGCAAGATCAAGTTTTCGTTCTTCTTTGTCAAGAATAGTAGCTACATTTCTCCACTAAGCAAGGGTTTCCTTTTTCTCAAACATGAAACTCCTCAAGCTACTTATAATGTCCATTTTCTCAACTTCAACCCATGTAAGATTTGGCTAAATAATAGGAGCATTAAGATTTGGAAGTTCAATAGGAGCAGTAGGACGCCAGATGGTCATTCTTGTGACATAAAGCGTAAGATTTCTTGAAGTTTTATGCCTTGTGCCCCATGGTGGGCACCAATTTTTTTTTAGCATTTCAATTCGAACCTCTAAAATGTGGATTATAAATAGACAACTATGCACAGTTAAACTACTCTTCAAATTAGGAGTGGAAGCTCCCTCAAGGATGATGATGCTTAAAAAAAATACTAAACTATTACTAATATTTTTTATTCTTAGCTAAGAGCACAAGGTTATAAAACTCTTTGCATTGTAGCTGAAGTTTTCTCTTTTCCAAAATTTCAAACTACAACTAGGCCTAAACTATAGATGCTTCTAACAACTTAGGTAAACTCAAAGCTTGAGAGTTAGAAGTAAACGAGGAATGATTTGATTAACACAAAAGCTTGAATAAACTCACTTCCAGATCACACGTGAAGACTCATTGTACTTATAAGATGTAGGCTGAAATAAAGATTATGTAAGCAAAAACACATAAGACAAAATACTAAAAGAGATTGAGACAGTAGATCAGAGCAAAGTAGGCATGAGGTTCCCTTCCTCAAATTTGCAACAACAATTACACTTCTGGGAGCGCAGATTTGTAGCAAAGACATTCTTACAAATTAGCGATCAAATAACAGATTCCACTTGACATAGATTGAACATTAATTGAACAATAATTTGCAGCAAAGGTAGGCTTGCAAACTTGCTCTTACACAAAGTGAACAAACATTGAATAACAAAGTTGTGGAAAAAGTAGGCTCAACAATTTGTTATCACAATAACAGTTGAAAAACAATTGGAAAGGATGCTCTTATTTATACACAAACAAGGAGTAGGTAACCCTAAAATCTCCTTACTTTAAGTTGACTAGAATTTCCAACTCGCAAGATTTATTTCTAAAACTAACACATGACAACTAACTAACAACCCGCTAAATTTAGTTAACTGATTTAAAGTAGGAAAAGTTCCAAATACATTTGATTTTTCCATTTTACAAAGAATATATAAGCATGAAACAAGAATAGCAAGTTAAACTCAGAAAAGGCATCAAGTTAATTGCTTCTTTTAGTTTTATTCTTGGAAATCTTTGCTGCCCCAAAAAGGTGACTCACTCATTGATAATTTGGGAAACTATATCCTCCAAAAAGCTGGTAACTGCCTCTTTGTCAAGAGTATTGATACTATCCAGGATAATATTATTCTTTTCCAACATTTCATCACCATATACAATCAACTTCATAAAATCCTTCACCTCTTCCATTGCTTTATTAAATTTTGCTGACATCGCGACAACATGATTCATCTTGCTAGCAACAAGATCACTGCTAAAACTACCACATATGAGATTCTGAAACTCTGTTTACACTTCACCAAGATCAAAGGAAGTGTCATCATCATGACGATATTGACATGGGATTTGTGAAACAAATGTTCACTGATCGACCTGATCTCTTTCATCCATGGGAAGTAGGACTTCCCCATCATCATCTGATAGAACTTCCACATCCTCTGATAGGAAATCAACCATTTGCTGAAGGGTAAATTTGTTGCAATTGTGCTTGCATACTTTGAACTCATCCACACAATTAGCCTAAAAATCTTCAACTGTAGGCACATGTGCATGATTTTGACCAAACTTGATATGAGGTGTAGATTGAAAATCAAGACACCATGAGGATTATACAAACATCTCTCATTGAAAAAAATGAGGCCAAACTTTGACATTTCATTACCCATTGAAATTTGGCATCAACTGTTGGTCTACATCTGTAGATGCTCATCTCAACTGAGAAACTAAAGGCAGTCTTGCGTCTGTTACACAAAAATGTGTGAACTTCGTATACTTGCCTTAAAAATTCCATGAACACTACCTCACCTGTTGGATATCTTGGTAGAATGACTGGATCACCTGAGAACACATACACTCTGATGTAGGAGAATGTGGGAAATTGGATAAACCAATCAACTCACTCTACCATTGCCAATCTAGAATTTGCTGAAATTCATACATGCAACTCATTATCTAAGTCTCACATCATATGCATTATTCACCTGCTTGTAATGTCGCTTAGATTCTAAAAACTCCAACTGCGGGTAATGATCATACACATGCTTAATACCCAAAGTTCCATTGACATTCAAACCTCTAAAATTTCCTTGAAAGGCCATTAGATATACGAGGTAAGAAATGATGTGGAACTCATGGACCTTGTAGAACTTTGTCATTTGACGGTGGAGACTACCATTGATCAAAGCTGGCCAGTCGTAGTGTTCTGTTTTGTCAATAATTTGGGAAATGATGTAAAACATCCAAGGCTGGAATTTATTTGCTTCTGCTTGACCTATGACTTGGTTGAGCAAAGTGATCATGATTGAAAATTCCTCCTTGAACTCACCATGCCCAACATTTTTTTCCAAAGTATTATGCTTCTCTTTCAACCACTTTTGTGCAACTCTTTTTTAGTATTTCTCCTTTTGCTCATACAACACTTTTTCACACTTTTCAATCAAAATGACAAAGTTTTCTGTCCATGGTGGTATTGAGAAACATTTCTCAATATTTTCTGGGCTAATGCTACAAATAGTACACCCATATGCTGATTGGATTTCTTGTGAAGCTGGATTGTAATGCTTAACACAAGCAATTACAAACTTTAGGCTTTGTAATGAGATGGGGATTGAAGCTGCTACAAGCAACCTAGAATGTCTGAGATTCTCGACTGTAATGTTTCCTGCATTTTTCAAAGCACGCAAATCAAGCACTAGAACCACATGATGCAAGTCAGTTTCGAATGTTCTCAGGTAATCATGGAGCAACACTGATTTGGTCCTGACTTCTATTGGAGAATATTGCATGTTTAAAAACTTGAACTTTGACTGTAGACACGCCTATGTTTCGAAAAGTTTTGGGAAAACTACTAAAAATAAGTTGCTATTCTTTCTCTAAAAGCAGATTCCCAGAAAAAGGATGAGGTATAGGTTTTGTCGATAATCATGTTTTGAAGAGACCCAGTTCGTCGGATTTTGAAAAAGTTGAGGGCTTCTCGAAAAAGTGCCAAAAAGTAGATTTTTGGAAAAATAAAAATTTCCAATCTTCAAGATGAGTAAAAAGTAGATGGACCCAGATCGATGAAAATTGAAAAAGCTGACCACCTATTTCTGAAATGTGATTCCCTAGAATATTGGACCATGAAAAAGTGTGCCTCTATGATTCCCAATCCTGAATCCACGAAGAACATTGAGAAAACACTCCGTTTGAGCCTCCAAATCTTTATGAGAAGAAAAAGATATTTTTCTTCCTTTGGATGCCAACCTGCCAAATGTGAAGAATGAATGTCAAAAGCCTTCTTAAATAGAGTTTGAGGATGAAAAAGTGCTTTCTTCACAAATCCCTAAAGTCTTGAAGTCTATCCATGAAGATAAAAACTTTGTTTGCAAAAATCTGAGTCCATTTGCACATGCAACGATGAATTTGTCCTTTATAGGGAAAAGAAGCACGTATGAGGATGCGTTCTTGAACAACGAACAAAAAAAGCTGAAAAATGACTAAGGCATGAGATGCTAGGCGCCTTGACTGGATAGGGGTGCCAAGACATTCTAGAGTTATTATTCTTCTGTGTTATTTCAACTTTTGCTTGCTTCTGCTTCCAGCAGGGCCTGCCTCTGACTTTGATGAGCCGACAATCTGACACTGCTAACTTATAAAACTTGTTTGATCATGGAAATCTCCTTCTTGACCACTATTGAAATGATCCCTAGCTTCATACCGACATCCGACATCATCTGATTGAGTTTGTGAGCCCTAGAAACTGCTGACAGAGACTAAATTGGAAAGAAGGCGTGCCAGGGTCGAAAAATTTCTAAGGAATTCAAATCTAGGTGCCCCTCCTTGACAGGGGCGCCCATGCCTCCATGTCTTAGCCATTTTTTTATGGTTTTAAAATTTTAAACTTTTTCATTTCATGTGTTTCTATCAGTTCAGCCAATCACCCCAATTTGAGAATCGTTCCCTGCTAGTTGGTGAATACCAGAGACTGAAAGGCAGTTAATTAGGAAAGCTTGATCATAACTGAGATGGATTATACCCTTTGTTGACCCCCAACATTGCATCTATCTGATTTTCTAAGAGCCTGAACCAGGCCGACGAAGGAGTTTGATGAACTTTTGAACGGGCGAAAAAAAAACAAGTCATGAGAAGCTAGGAGCCTCTACTTGACAGGGGTGCCTTAGCTTCCATGCCTAAGAAAAAATTGATGATTTTCATTTTTCCTTTGATTTTCTTCATTTTTTTATAAACTGCCACTATTCGATCCACATTTCCTGCTATCTGACAGATCCTCAACACTGAATGATGAATCAACTGAGGAGCCTGAATGTAATTGAGATGATCTCCTGCTTTTCCCAGCCTTGGAAATTGTTTTTGACTATTTTTCCTGTGTAACTGAATTAGGCTGACGAGGAAAATTGCACATTTTTCGAAAAGAGTGCAAAAATAACTAAGGCATGAGATTCTAGGCACCCTTCTTGGAAAGGGGCGCCTAGCTTTGCCAAAGTTAGAATTTTTTTCACAAATTTCAACTTTTTCTTTGCCTTCTTCGTTCACCATTTTGCATGCATCGTTCATCTTTTGTCGTTGTTTGTGCAACATTTGAGACTTTGAATTTGACACTTGCCAGCTAACCTTCCTCCATTGATGACTTCAGAGCTCATGCTTTTCCCTCTGAAAAAGAAAAATTGACCCACTAGAGAAATCTTGACCTTTTGACGATTCTGACTGGACCTACTTGATTAGGAAGTATTTTCAACCAATCAAAATCAGTTAGAGCCCTCCAAACAAAGATTCTATTTTTAGAAAGTTTTTCCAACATCCATTTGACAACAAACCCAAAAAATCCTGACTTAAGTATGTTTTTAGAAACTTTCTAAAAATAGAAACTTTCTATTTTTAGAAATTTTGACTTTTGACGAATTTTTTTAACAAGACTTTTTACTCTTTACAAAATGCCTTAATGAAGCAATTTTTTTTTTGATTGGGAACAACACATATATTCCCCCATTGGATTGTAGCTTGAAGAAAAAAATGTTAAATATGAAATTGATTTTTTCCCCCTTTATTAATCATTCTATGAAAATAAATCTATCTAAAACTGGCTACTAAATTGGATGGGATTGCTTTCTCATGCCAAAGGCCTTGTTCATTTTGTACAAATTTCCTTCCTTTTGTTTATTTGAATCAATTATTCTAATAGAATTGTTGATTTATATTTTGTTTCTTGTTGAACAATTCAACTCTTGAATATACAAAATTTCTCTTTTTTGTTGGGACAACCAAAAATAGGCGTTGTGGGTTGTTGATTGGGATTTTGTTTTTATTTGAACAGTTTAACTCTTAGATCCTATAGATTGTTCGATCCTACAAACACTATTAAAAACTTTCCTTTCATTTCATTTCATCTATAAATGCTAAATAACTAACTAGTTGAAAATGTTAACCCTATCAATTGATTTGCTTGGTCATATTTCTTGGGTAGGTAAAACACTACATGAGACTAGGCTTTGGAACGTCTTTATATGAAGCTTGCTACAATATTTTGTGGTTCTTCAAATATGAATACATAAGCACGAACAAGGCCATTGCACCAAAGATAATTCTAGCCGTTGTAAGATAGAAAGCAAACTGCAAGTCAAAATACTCTTAGATAACATTTTAAAAAATAAAGCGCCCAACAGAATGTGAGAAATATTTGAAAACAAGAGAGGGGGTAGCTCTACCACACACTCCTCCAATTAGGATTTCAAATTCACTCCAAGTATACCTGAGAATTCATTGAAGACAAATTGTTGACCAAATCTATTCCCATTTTTCAGATTCATAATCCAAAAGAAGATAATTATTTGTACAGATGTTTAAAAAATTCAAGCTCTCCATTTGATATTACTAAAAGTGACGCAAGTTCTACAATTTTTACTTTTCCCCTATAAATGAAAAAAAAGGAGTCTAGAATTTTTGTGGGTATGATGCAGTCGAGGGTTTTTAATCCATAAAATGTCTCTAGGCTTCATTGTCATAACAATATCTCATAGTTACAATAGGAATGAAGCTTGGCTTAATCTTGATAGCCATGTTGTAAACTTTGTTTATCCATTATAAAAAAATTAAATGTTTTGAACAATTGCTCTAATGCCATTTGAAGTCTTATAATTAAATTTTGAGGAATTTCAAGAATTTGAATCTACTAGCATTGTGAAAGTCAAGCACCAATGCTTTGAAGGTTATGTTACTACAAAAAAAAAACCCTATTTCGAACCTAAACATCCTCATCTACATCCCATGTTCAACTTTCCTCATAATGTGTTATTGAATATATTGATAAATACATTATATCTTATATAGTGTTTAAGCAAGATAAGACCATTCTTTTGGAGAAAAAAGTTATCTAATAGATTAAACTAGCCCAAAAGTAATTTATATTTGCGTTGTTTGTAGCTGTGAACACGAAATAATTTTCCAATGGTTGGATTGGGACTCTTGAGAGTCAAGGACCCTTGAAAATTAGCCAAGAAGAAAACAAGATCCTTAGGTTTTCTATTAATGTAGTTTATATCATGATGCTATCAAAATATATTTAGATAATATTATTTTATATATCTAAAATATACAACTATTAAATTAATATAATTTATATTTATAATAATATTATTAATACACAAATTAAAAAATGAAACAAACATATTCTATTTATTATTTGATCTTGGATTTTTAAACTCTAAAATTTATATTTATATCTTGTGGTCATTATGAGCCAATTTAGTGAGTGATCATGTTTTCAATTTTTTATAATCAATCAATCAAATTACCAAAGGTTTTTAGAATAAAATCATTTACTCATCAATATTTTACTCATCAATATTTTAAATTTATTCTGATAAACAAACTCAACTTCAACTATGTCAGTTATAGTTGTGTTTTGTTACACCCCGTTTCTCAATTACCAGGTTACTTTTACCTTTATGAGTAAAAATGATGTTAAATGCAAATCACGACTTTGATATGTTACACTCCATTGTGGGATTACCAAATGTTTAAATGCATGATTATGTTTTGTATATATTGATGAAAATATATGATGCATATGAATATAATGTTATCAGCTAACTACTATTGTGATGCAATAAGTTGGATGTAGGAAAAGAATCGAGCCTCTGGAAGAGAGGGGGAGTATCACTCAGGAGAGGAGCTTGGTTTGGTAACCCTTAATGTGCCTATTTGAGCTATCACACACTCATTTCCTAGTTTGGTCAAGTTGAGTCATGTTAGTTCAGGAATTGGTAAGTAAACCTTCGACCATAGTATGGGGGTTGTTTGGAATGATTGTGTGGTCGTCTTTGATTGTTATGGTTGTTTCTTTGGTTGAATTATGTGACTAAATCCCTGTATTAAGTATAAGTTCTTCTACGTGTATTTATATATATATATATATATTAATCGATGAGTATATACATTGAATGCATATATGTATACATATGTGAATGCGATAACTCATGCATGTGAGCATATACGTGCGTGCATATACGTAGGTAGAAATACTTATGCATACTTATGTATGAATATATCATATACAAGAGGATATCAATTTGACATATATATACACACACATAGACATTTTGTATATATACTAATCGATTAATATATAAATAATTTTTATTATGAATATTAAAATAATGATATATGTATATAATATATACGTATTTATTAATGCTCGATACAACCGCTAGAGTTAATGACATATGTATATACTATATGTTTATATTAAAATACATTTATATACATATATCGACTTATTAATGCTCGATACAACCGCTAGAGTTAATGAATCCATGGGAGAAGGTTAAGCCATGTCATGAACCTGAGCGCTATGTTGCACAACACAAGGAGACCAAGGGCACACACCTTGCAACAATCCCCCCCAATGCAAGCGAGGGGGTTCAAACCGGTCAGGCTCTAATACCAATTGTTGGAACGACGGTTGCCGTTGCACCAAAAGATCGACCTATTAATCCCCAATACAACTGGAAAAGTTAATGAATCCATGAGAGGTGGTTAAGCCATGTCACGAACCCGAGCGTTGCATTGCACAAGGAGACCAAGGGCATACACCTCGCAACACACACACACACGTTTATATATTTAAATGGAAACCAATGATTTTAACATATATATATATATATATAATATTATAAAATAAACTTCATCGCATATATAATACATATCAAATAAGTAGTGAATGGCTTGTATAAAGCCAACAACATATGAATCATATTGAGCGCATAGACTCATGCAAAAGTGAGAATTTTAGTTGTAGATAAAAGCACATATGTTATCAAATAGAATCAACAAACAATTATACATTAAAACTATGGAATTTAAGCATTGTATAGGAGTTGCATAAAGTATAGTGATAATATTATTCTTTTTAGTGAGTTTAAGCAAAAGTATCACGCGTATTGCTATGCCATGCATAGAGGAGGACAAAGCATTTAAATGATGAGTATTTTAAATAGCCATGCATAACAAAAAAAGAGGCGCTAGAGTATTATGTTGAAACATTCGTTTAAAGAGAAAAAATAGTAGTATTGTGCCAACAATTGATGTGCTATTTAAGAGAATGATAATGCAATGAATGCAAAACAAACCTGAGTTTAACCACCACGTAAGAACCAAAAACAAAGGGAATGAAAGTGTATGAAAAGTGTGTTCAATATTCAAGCCGCATACAGTTATAGGGAAATGGACTTGGTCAACCATGAGTTGGCAATATAGCTTTTAGAGTTTGTTTTGTATTTGTTGGCAACCACCAATATGGGCGCCTTAAACAAGCAAAAAAAGAGGTTGAAAATGCTACGATGGGAATAGTTAACCTATAGGTAAACATTTATGTGTTTGATTTAGTAAAATAACAATTGTTGTCAGTTAAAAAGGGCGACTCAGCCACATTAGAGAGACTGAAAATGCAAGGACTGCGTATGTGTTTGCATATCAACTATTTGGGTAGCCACATTTCACTTCAATTGGCTTAGTCGACTCATTTAGAGAAGTTGGATTTTGTTGTTAAGTGGTGGCAATTAGAAGAGAAAAGGTGGCAAATTGTAGGGCTTGTTTGTAGCAATAAGTTTCTCAATTTTTAGTATAAGTAGAGGCAACTTCTTAACCTTTTGGCATTCATATTTATTCATTCTTTTGAAGTTCACAACTGTAGTTTTTTATGCAAATAAGTTGCTGAGTGGATTAGTGAGAAAAGAGAGATTACTTTGAGAATTTGTAGTTGTTAAGAGTTTTGAGAGAGGCTAGGAATGGAGATAGGTAGAGCTTAGGAGCAACAAGCATGACTGTGGGAATTGAGCTTGGGAAGCAACATATTCTTTTGGAGCTATAATTCAAGGCATGCTGATTTTACTACTCTATTCTTTTTATGTTGAAATCGTATTTGTTTATGAATGCAAGTGTTTGAGAAAGGATGATTTATATGCATGTTGAGATTGCTTGAATTAAATTAGGTAATTTTTTATTTTGGATGAGCTTGCTTGAACTTTGGTGAAGTCTTGTTTGATGAAACCCTATTGATATATTCTCTATGATGGAATTGTGTGGTTATGTTCGCTATTGGAACAATACCCAAGTTGTCAAAATCCATATGTATGCTTGCATAGATTGTGAAATATGAGAAATGATATTGTCTTAGAGTACTTAAATGATGATGTTAGTTTTGAACATGGGTGGTTAACTTGTTGTTCCTAGGGTTAGGATAATCTATGAATGAGAGTAACCTAGTTGGTTACTTAGTTATGTCATTACCTTTTTGGTTGAATGTATGTTATGATTTCAAAAAGAGTATAAATGGTCAAATACCAAATTGAGCTAGGGGTGGGTGAACATACAACTACACTCAAAGTACTGAGTGTTGAATTCTTTGGCCAAAGTAGTGTAAGTAGCCACTGTTTACACTGTCGGTTCATTGTGAGCCAAGTTTCCATACTAGGCAGGGAATGTCATACATGTAGGTTGTAGCCAATGTATGGTAGCTCTAGTTATGTAGGACACAACACCATGCTTAAGAAGGCTAGTATTATGAGGTTACCAAACCAATCTCTTCATCAAAGGGTAGGGACATATTACTAGTTAGGTAGATGTGTGGGGGACCACAGTAAGTCTGTGGTTGGCAGAAAAACGCTTGAGTGATACTCTCCCTTATATAGTTGGTGGCCAAAATTTGAGGATGTATGCCAACAAGAACATCTGGACCATTTGTATCTCTATTTCATTAAAGCTCTTAGAAGCTATGTATGTATTCATGTATCTCTATCTTTATTGATAAATTGTAATTGGAAAATGTTATCATTACATGGGCTTTTGTAAATATGAAATCATTACTTGAGATTTTGTAATGTTTCTTTGTAAATGCAATGGGAGTTTGAAATGGGATTATTTCAAATGTGTATCTTGTTATTGAAATAAAAAAGAAAAAATTTATTGCTATAAATTGCAAGCATATACTATTCACATGTGGGTTAAAACATAGGTAAATTCATTGGGTTAAACATTGGGCTTTTTACATGTTTAGTATGAATCAAGCTCATAGTCAAAGTCAACCCTAACAATTATAATATTCTTAAACCTAGTAAAGTCATTTGTTCATCTCAAACTATTATGTAGTCAACCTTTAAATTGTTGTCATGAGTCATCCATCAACTACACATCAAATAATTATATTACAATTGTACAAAAATAAGTACTTTCCACTATGTGGCCACAATACATATGACATGCAAGAATTTGTTATTTCAAACTATTATATGATTTGTTCCTGATTGATATTTCACAAAAGATATATTGACTAACCAACAAATACAATTACTACATAACTAGATAGGCAATTACTCGCCACTACATGACACTTGTTTCTCAATGCAACATATATTCCCCCCTTGGACTACAACTTGAAGAAAAAATGTTAAATATGAAATTGGATTTTTTTCCCTTTGTTAATCAATCTATGAAAATAAATATAATCTAAAATTGCGCACTAAATTCGATGGGATTTCTTTCTCATGCCAAGGCCTTGTTCATTTTATACAAATTTCCTTCCTTTTGTTTGTTTGAATCAATTATTCTAATAGAATTGTTGATTGAGATTTTATTTCTTGTTGAACAGTTCAATTCTTGAATATACAAATTTCCTCTTTTTTGTTGGGACAACCAGAAAAAGGGTTTGTTGATTTGTTGATTGGGACTTTGTTTTTATCTAAACAATTTAACTCTTAGATCATTTAGACTACCCAATCCTTAAACATTATTGAAAACTTTCAATTCATTTCATTTCATCTACAAATGCTAAATAGCTAACTAGTTGAAAATGCTAACCTTATCAATTGATTTGCCTGGTCATATTTCTTGGGTAGGTAAAACACTGCATTAGACTAATCTTTGGCATGTCTTTATATGAAGATTGTTACAATATTTTATGATTCCTCAAATGTGAATACATAAGCACTAACAAATCCATTGCACCAAAGATAATTCCAACTGTTGTAAGCCAAAAAGAAAACTGCAAGTCACAAAAAATTTTAGACATCATTTTCAAAACTAAAGCGCCCAAAAAAACATGAGAAATATTTGAAAACAAGAGAGAGGGTAGCTCTACCACACACTCCTCCAAGTAGGATTTCAAAGTCATTCCAAATATACTTGAGAAGCCAATGAAGAAAAAATGTTAACCAAATCCATTCCCATTTTCAGATTCATAATCCAAAAGAAGATTATGATTTGTCTAGATGTTTAAAAAATTCAAACTTTCCATTTTCTATTACTCAAAGTGATGCGAGTTCTATAATTTTTACTTTTTCCCTATAAATGAAAAAAAGGAGTCTAGAATTTTTGTGGGTATGATGCGATCAAGAGTTTTTAATCCAAAAAATGTTTCTAGGCTTCATTGTCACAACAATATCCCATAGTTATAATAGGAATGAAGCTTGGCTTAATCTTGATAGACATGTTGTAAAATTTGTTTATCAATCATAAAAAATGAATGTTTTGAACAATTGCTATAATGCCATTTGAAGTCTTATAATTAAATTTTGAGGAATTTCAAGAATCAAAATCTACTAACATTTTAAAAGTCAAGCACCAATGCTTTGAAGGTTATGTTACTACAAACAAATCCCTATTTGGAACCTACACATCCTCATCTACATCCCATGTTCAACTTTCCAAATAATGTGTCATTGAATATATTGATAAATTCATTATATTATATATACTGTGCAAGTAAGATAAGACTGTTTTTTTGGGAGAAAAAAGTTATCTAGTAGATCAAACTCCCCCAAAAGTAATTTATATTGGATTTTTTTGCAACACTGAACACAAAAGAATTTTCCAAAGGTTGGATTGGGATTCTTGAGAGTCAAAGACCGTTGAAAATTAGTCAATAAGAAAACAAGATCCTTAGGTTTTCTATTAATGTAGTTTAGATCACAAGGCTATCAAAATATATTTAGATAATATTATTTTATATATCTAAAATATACAATTATAACATTAATATAATTTATATTTATGATAATTATTAATACACAAATTAAAAATTGAAACAAACATATTATATTTATTATTTAATTTTGAGTTTTTATTTTTAAATTTATATTTATATCTTGTGATCATTATGAACCAACATATTGAATGATTATGTTTTAATTTTTTTATAATCAATCAATCAAAATACAAAAGGTTTTTAGAAAAAAATCATTTAATCATCAATATTTTACAATATTTATTTTGATAAAAAGACTCAACTTCAACTATGCCAGTTATAGTTGTGTTTAGTATGAATTGAGGTCAGAGTCAAAGTCAACCCTAACAATTATAATATTCTTAAACCCTAGTAAAATTAGTTATTGATATGAAGCTATGGTGTAGCCAACCTTTAAATTGTTGTACACATCAAACAATTATGTTACAATTGTACAAAAATAAGTACTT
This sequence comes from Sequoia sempervirens, assembly GCA_007258455.2. Lineage (NCBI taxonomy): Eukaryota > Viridiplantae > Streptophyta > Pinopsida > Cupressales > Cupressaceae > Sequoia > Sequoia sempervirens. The sequence continues at coordinate 63,488 of VDFB02023812.1, read as the reverse complement.
GCTAGTATGTGGCTACAATACATATGACTTGCAAGAATCTCTTATTTAAAATTATCATATGATTTATCCCTAATTGATATTTCACAAATAATTTATCAACTAACCAACAAATACAGTTACTACAATACTAGATAGGCAATTACTCGCCCCTACATCATACTTGTTTCTCAATGCAAAATATTCTTGACTTGGATAGTAGCTTGAAGAAAAAAAATGCTAAATATGAAATTGGAATTTTCCCCCCCTTTATTAATCAATCTATGAAAATAAATCTAATCTAAAATTGGGTACTAAATTGGATGGGATTGCTTTCTCATGCCAAAGGCCTTGTTTATCTTATACAAATTTCCATCCTTTTGTTTGTTTGAATCAATTATTCTAATAGAATTGTTGATTGAGATTTTGTTTCTTGTTGAACAATTCAACTCCTGAATATATAAATTTCCTCTTTTTTGTTCGGACAACTAGAAATAGGGGTTGTGGGTTGTTGATTGGGACTTTGTTTTTATTTGAACAGTCTAACTCTCAGATCTTGTAGACTTCCCAATCCTATAAACATTATTTAAAACTTTTCATTTCATCTACAAATACTAAATAGCTAACTAGTTGAAAATGCTAACCCTATCAATTGATTTTCCTGGTCATATTTCTCAGGTAGGTAAAACACTACATTAGACTAAGCTTTGGAAAATATTTATATGAAGATTGCTACAATATTTTGCAGTTCTTCAAATATGAATACATAAGTACGAACAAGGCCATTGCACCAAAGATAATTCCAGCTATTGTAAGCTAGAAAGCAAAGTGCAAGTCACAAAAAAATTTAGATAACATTTTCAAAACTAAAGTGCCCAAAAGAACATGAGAAATATTTGAAAAGAAGAGAGGGGGCAGCTCTACCACATGCTCCTTAAAATAGGATTTCAAATATCCTTGAGAAGCCAATGAAGAAAAAATGTTAACCAAATCCACTTGTATTTTCATATTCATAATCCAAATGAAGATTATGATTTGTGTAGATGTTTAAAAAATTCAAACTCTGCATTTGCTATTACACAAAGCGATGTGAGTTCTATAATTTTTACTTTTTCCCTATAAATGAAAAAGGAGTCTATAATTTTTGTGGGTGCTATATAGTCAAGAGTTTTTAATCCAAAAAATGTTTCTTGGCTTCATTGTCACAACAATATCCCATAGTTACAATAGGAATGAAGCTTGGCTTAATCGTGATAGCCATGTTGTAAAATTTCTTTATCCATCATAAAAAGTTGAATGTTTTGAACAATTGCTCTAATGCCATTTGAAGCCTTATAATTAAATTTTGAGGAATTTCAAGAGTCAGAATATACTAGCATTATGAAATTCAAGCACCAATGCTTTGAAGGTTAAATGTTACTACAAGCAAATCCCTATTTGGAACCTACACATCCTCGTCTACATCCCATCTTCAACTTTCCTCATAATGTATTATTGAATATATTGATAATTCATTATATCATATATACTATGTAAGCAAGATAGGATTTTTCTTTTGGAGAAAAAAGCTATCTAATAGATCAAACTACCCCAAAAGTAATATATATTTGCACTATTTGTAACTCTAAACATGAAAGAATTTTCCAATGGTTGGATTGGGATTCTTGAGAGTCAATGACCCTTGAAAATTAGCCAAGAAGAAAAAAATATCATTAGGTTTTCTATTAATGTAGTTTATATCAAAAAGGCTATCAAAATATATCTAGATAATATTATTTTATATATCCAAAATACACAATTATAAAATTAATGTAATTTATATTTATAATACTATTATTAATAACACGATAACAAGTGAAAGCATAGAATCAACACAAGATCACAACACACATGAACACTAGGATTTTTACGTGGAAAACCCATAATGGGAAAAACTACAGTGAGGATTAACTCACAATTTAATATATCCAGATATAGAATATTACAATGGCTCACTGCTAGGATTGACTATCCTTGAAGGCTCACAACCTGAAATAATTTACAAAATAGAGTATGGATCACTACCAAGAGGTGAACTGAGATAGAATGCACCTTCCTTATGCTGGAGTTTAGTTCCAATGAAAGAAAAAATACAAAACACTTCTTTGTACAATATATTCAACAATCTTGTTTGCTCATTCATACAATTTCACAAATTCACACCATATAACAGTCTATATATGATCTAGATCCTTTTCTCTCTATGTCACATCTTCTTCATCCTTGATATCTCTGTATCTCTATCTCTCTATCCTCAAGAATGTCTTTCATATATATATATATACCATATACATTTTCATAATACTAATTAGGTCTGCTTTATCTTCAAAACATATTCATCTTTTCACCCAACATAATCATGTAATGTATGATGTTAGTAAGAACAAACCTAAGATAGATCCTTTTAACATTCACAAAACATATTTAATCTTCTCAATACAAATTTATGATTAGGTCGGCCAGAGTTAGACCTAAAACACCAAAGGCTTCAACCATAATTCGCCAAATGTGTAACACCAAAACTTGTTAACACATCAAATCCTCCTTTAGACGACATCAACTAACTTATCTTCAACTCTGCAAGACAAAACAATTAATCATGAGAAAACGTGGAATCTCCCACATCAAAGTGTTGTACAAAAACTTACTATAATCCTCAGAACAAAACACTGTTATTTATATCTTCCGTATGCATTCACATATCATTATTAAACTTTGAGGTAGGATGAATCTTACAGTCACGAACTTGTGTAAAAAATCCTGTAAAGATATTTTTTATTGAGGTAGAATCTGGACCAAAAAATTGGATCAACAAAACAGAACACTGTTTTACCAAACTTCTGCTAGCTATATCTTTCCAACTGTATAACCAAACCAACTAAAATCTTGTCAGTAGATGCAAATGATGTCAAGATAGAACACATTATTAGTGTTTGAATGAATCTAACATAATAAGATAATTAAGACCAAAATACCGGATCAAAAAAACTTTCAATATCGGATAAGCATAGTTCAAACTATAATTATTAGAGAAACTAATGACCTGAGTAAGGCATAATAATCTTCCAATTTCCAACATTGATGTTAATGTTGAAATCAATGAAAATCTTCCAACTTCCAACAATCTCCCCCTTTGTCATTGATGGAAACACATGATGTGAAAACCATCAAGAACAACTTCTTTTCATCTTACTCCCCAAAATTTCTTCTTTTAACATGGTACTCTTCTGGTGCTCTTCTCCCCCTTTGTAGATAGAAATTTTATGATTCTTTCTCCCCCTTTGACATCAATGGCAAAGGATAAAAGATACTAACCAAAATAATTTAACCAATTTCTTTTGTGTACCAGAATACTCCCCCTTAGGAGTTCATCCAAAAATAGTGACTATGAGTGATTATTTGGAAGTGGTTGTCCCTTGAAGTTTGTGGAGAGTACTTTCTCATGAATTTTTTCTTTCATGCCACAACTTCTTTTCTTCTGCCAAGGCTCTACATAGATACTCGAGTTCAATCAATATATATTTCCCTTCTACCAAAGTTTCGAGAGTGACATTTGAGTTCAAAATTCTATCAACAAGAGAAAGAGCATAAGAGATAGGTGTGCGCTTATTTTTTATCAAGTCTCTAAGCTATCCATATTGTTCAATCATTTATCCTTTTTTTGTGTGCAATGTAAGATACTCTTCATGAAGCTTTGTCAGACCAAACCAAGTTTGATCATCCCGATCCAGAGCTGGATCAAAAGTGTTAGATGCATACTTTATTTGTGTCTCAATAGTGTCCTCAACATCCTTGAATCTTTGAATCGCATCAAGCCATGCCCAACAAAATGAGAATAGCTTTCTGGCCTCATTTTCATAATCTTTTACTTCTTTCAGTTTCCCTAACACATTGCTATGTGTAGACTTACATCTATCTCCAATTTCCAACAAGCCTTTTCCATTGACTCAAGTAATTATTTCACTTATTGCTTGGATTCTTAGTTCTTTGAAAGAATCAGTCAATGTATTTGTGATTTTTGTAATGGATGTAAAGAACTAGATTCTACTTTAGGAACAAAATGAGAATGTACCTTTCTTCTAGCTAGCTGCTTGAGTCTCCTTGGAGTGGGCTCTGATTGAGCAAGTAATGCATGAATCTCAGTAGGTTTTCTCTTATCTCCAGAGGCAGTCAACTCAAATTTCTCATGAATTTCCTGAGCCACCTCTGTATAGTTCCGAATCTTGGTCTGCTAGGATCTCTAGGGTTAATTAATATTTCAATACAACTAACATCATAATCTTTCTCAATCTCATATCCTAGTTTAGGAATCCATATGTTTCTAGGTTCAATCGCCTTGATAGCGCAACAATCAATAGATACCAAAAATGTTATGTCATTGTTATATTTTGTCACTAGCTCTCCAGGAATTCTTCTCCTATTCATTCTTCTTTGAAATTTTCCAAAGAATGCAACAAGGGCTTCACCTTGTGCATCCAAATCTCCAATATTTCTCAGTATCTCTCTAATTTGATGTGCCAATGGTTTATTATTTACCCAAACAAATTCTCCTACATTAGGAACTTTCTTCATAAAATAAATGATTAGGCACACTATCAATGTTCCATACTTGAATGTACACTTCTTTTTCTTGATATCATTCAAATTTTGCAATAGTTCCTGCTAGAGCAACTCACAAAGATCATATTTAGTTCTATTCTCAATCATCTCTAATGCTATGTTAATTGCGGTGTTAGAGACATCATTGTCACCAAAAATCAAATGTGAAATAACCATGCTCGCATATCGAACTATCAGATTATTAATTTTAGTACTTGTATTCCTTCACAAACCTTTTCCTTTGTCATGTTTGCATACTGGAGTAGGTCCGGAGGAAAATAGACCAGTAACATCTCTAATTATTTCTTTGGATATCATATTGGAATCGTCAAGCCACACAAATTGATCATGAAACCTGCTCAGTGCCAATCTAATGCATCTTTCTTCATTACTAAAGTTAGGAAACTGATTCCACACATGTAATTTCATTTTTGTTAGTACATTGTGTTATGAATTTAGGATATAATCTTCTCCAATTAACTCTTCAAGCCATAATATGTGTGCTTTTTCATAAGTGGGCTCTTCCAACTTTCTATGAATGCAAATCTCAATATCTTCAATAGGAATAACACCAAAGAAAACTTCCAAAAATGCACCCAAAGGGTAAGGTTCTAGGGTTTTAGCAGGGTACTTCTTAAACAGTGGTTCTGGTCTCTCTGAATTATCCATGACTTGAGGTGTATCCATTATACTCACAAATAATTCATAGAGAGTAATGTGTAACAATAATTACTAACCTTTTTCCTGCACACAAAAGCTAAATACTGAAATTATGTAGTATGGAAGTGCTTCGGATTCTTCAAGCTTGCTCCACACTCTTCTTCTCTTTCGCAATTACCTTTCATCGAATGAATTTTCCTTGAAATACTTAAATTTATTTCTTCTATCCCATTTATTTCAGCAATAAATGCTTCAGACCGCAAGTAGATGACCTCAAAAATTGAGTGTACTTCCGTCATTTCAAGCTCTGCAATATTCCTTCTTCGCACATGTCCACTTAAAATTCCTTTCGCATGAGATCCTAAATTCGTTTTCAATAAATGCACTAGTGTCGTGTCATGACACCCATATACCGATAGGGGGATATTTGTTTTTTTGATATTGCTCCCCCTAAACCACTTTCCTAGGTTTAATAATTGATGGGATTATCTGCATCGAAGGATGGCACAGAAAAATATGGTTCTCCTTGCTTCTCAGATTCTCCTTCCTTTCTCTAAGTTTTTTCCATTTCCTTCTTAACTTCTTCCGAATCAATCTTAGTGATTGGTTCATGTTTACTAGATAGTTCTTTTTCACATTTCTGCTTCTGCAGTCTTTGGCAAAATGTCCGGGTTTACTGCAAATATAGCAAACAACATTCTTTCACCCAAGTTGTCCTTTATTCAATCTATTTCTGCACTAGTTAGCCTTATGTCCAAATAAATTGCAATGATAATAGTAGCCTTTGAAAGGATAGTTCATTCTGTTCAACATTCGACTTCTGCATTCTATAGCTTTGTGTCCAAATCTTTTGCACTTAAAACATTGACCAGAGAATGATAAAACATTTTGATTCATTCTATCATCTTGTTTTATTCTGTTTCTACAATCTTTTGCCTCATGTCCAAATCTATTGCATGAAAAACAAATGCCATTGAAAGATGAGTACCTTTGAGCATTAGGTTGTTTGATTGGAATCCTTTTGGTAGTGCTTATTTGATTCTTGATCTATCTACCATTGCCTTGAGTCTTCCTTTGATTGCCAACCTTGTTAGGGGATTGATTTGCCTTTGAATTATGTCCTTCTTCAAGTCCCAAACCACTCTTGTCCTTAGAGGATTTATATCCTGCAATTAGTTCATCTAGCATTGTAGAACTTGTTTTGAATTTGTCCTCATGAGATCTTTCTTTCTCCAGATCTGATCTTAGGGTTACAACTTCTTGTTCAAGCTTTACACATCATCCATTTTTCTCTGAATTTCAGCTTTCTGACAGTCCTCAATTCTCCTTTTTTCTTCCACTTGTTCTTTTTGTCCAGTGATGTCCTCATTTGCTTTCTTCAATTGATCATAGACTTCTTTGTCTTTCTTTGAATTTTTTGATTTGTTCTCTTAGTTTCTTGATGCACTCATTTGCTTCCTTGTTGCTTTTCTTCAAATCTTTGTTTTCTTCTTTAGTTCTGTCAAGATCTTCAAAAGCAATTTCAAGTTCATCATTATTATCTAGGAGGCAATCTTCTTCAATATGTTTGAAGCAGGAAACTTTTCCGGAGGAATAAGAAATCTCTTATCTGCCATGTGTTCAAATTCCAAGACCTTCCTCAAGCTATTAGGCTTTTCTAAAGGAACCAAGCTTTGATACCAATTGTTGAACACCAAGAATATTGAGAGGGGGGGAGGGTGAATCAGTATTCCATTAAACCATTTACATAATATCCATCCAAGCAATAACACAATAACAAGTGAAAGTATAGAATCAACACAAGATCACAACACGCATGAACACCAAGATTTTTACGTGGAAAACCCAGAATGGGAAAAACCACAGCGAGGATTAATTCACAATATAATATATCCAAATATAGAATATTATAATGGCTCATTGCAAGACTCATTGTCCTTGAAGGCTCACAACTTGAAATAATTTACAAAACAAAGTATGGCTCACTGCCAACATGTGAATTGAGATAGAATGCACCTTCCTTGTGCTGGAGTTCAGTTCCAATGAAGCACATAATACAAAACACTTCTATGTACAATATATTCAACAATCCTGTCTGCTCATTCATATAGTTTCACACATTCGTACCATATAGTAGTCTATACATAATCTATCCTTTTCGCTCTATGTCACATCTTGTTCATCCTTGATATCTCTATATCTCTATCTCTCTATCCTCAAGAATGTCTTTCATATATATATATATATATATATACCGTATACATTTTCATAATACTAATTAGGTCGGCTTTATCTTCAAAATATATTCATCTTTGCACCCAACATAATCGTGTAATGTATGATGTTAGTCGGCACAAACCTAAGATAGATCCTTTTAGTATTCACAAAACATATTTAATCTTCTCAACGCAAATTTATGATTAGGTTGGCTAGAGTTAGACCTAAAACACCAAAGGCTTCAACCATATTTCGCCAAACGTGTAACACCAAAAATTGTTAACAGATCAAATCCTCCTTTAGATGACATCAACTAACTTATCTCAACTTTGCAAGACCAAACAATTAATCATGATAAAACGCGAAATCTCCCACATCAAAGTGTTGTACATAAACTTACTGTAATCCTCAGAACAAAACATTGTTATTTATATCTTCCGTATGCATTCACATATCATTATAAAACTTTGAGGTAAGATGAATCTTACAATCGCGAACCTGTGTACAAAATCCTGTAAAGATATCTTTTATTGAGGTAGAATCCGGACCAAAAAATTAGATCAACAAAATAGAACACTGTTTTACCAAACTTCTGCCAACTGTATCTTTCCAACCGTATAACCAAACCAACTGAAACCTTGTCAGTAGATGCAAATGATTTCAAGATAGAACACATTATCAACATCTAAATGAATCTAACAAAATAAGATAATCCACACCAAAATACCGGATCAACAAAACTTTCAGTACTTGATAAGCATAGTTCGAACTATAATTATCGGAGCAGCTAATGATCTAAGTAAGGTATAACAATCTTCCAATTTCCAACATTAATTTCCTTGTGCTCTCTACTTCATCCTGATGATGGATCATGGAGTGTGATTCGAAACGTTGATGCAAAATAATCTCACACAATCAAAGCCAAAAACTATTTGCAGCTAATCTCTATGGATTGTGGAAATCTGCCATCGTTAATCATTTACTCATCAATATTTTACAGTATTTATTTTGATAAAGAAACTCAACTTCAACTATGCCGGTTATAGTTGTGTTTAGTATAAATCAAGCTCAGAGTCAAAGTCAACCCTAATAATATAATATTCTTAAACCTAGTAAAATCATTTGTTGATCTCAAACTATTATGTAGCCAACCTTTAAATTGTTGTCATGACTCATCCATCAACTACACTTCAAATGATTATATTATAGTTGTACAAAACTAAGTACTTGCAACTATGTGGCTACAATACAAATGACGTGCAATAATCTGTTATTTTAAACTATTATATGATTTGTCCTTAATTGATATTTCACAAATAATTTATCGACTAACCAACAAACACAATTACTACAATACTATCTATAGGCAATTACTTGCAATTATGTGACACTTGTTTCTCAATGCAACATATATTCCCGCCTTGGACTGTAGCTTGAAGAAAAAAATGTTAAATATGAAATTCAGTTTTTTCCCCTTTATTAATCAATCTATGAAAATAAATCTAATCTAAAACTGGGTACTAAATTGGATGGGATTGCTTTCTTATGCCAAAGGCCTTGTTCATTTTTTGAATCAATTATTCTAATAGAATTATTGATTGAGATTTTTTTTCTTGCTGAACAGTTCAACTCTTGAATATACAAAATTCCTCTTTTTTGTTGGGACAACCAGAAATAGGGGTTGTGGGTTGTTGATTGGGACTTTGTTTTTATCTGAATAGTTTTAACCCTCCCAATCCTCTAAACATTATTAAAAACTTTCCTCTCATTTCATTTCATCTACAAATTCTAAATAGCTAACTAGTTGAAATGTTAACCCTATCAATTGATTTGCCTGCTAAATAGCTAACTAGTTGAAATGTTAACCCTATCAATTGATTTGCCTGGTCATATTTCTCAGGTAGATAAAACATCGCATTAGACTAAGCTTTGGCATGTCTTTAAATGAAGATTGTTACAATATTTCGCGGTTCCTCAAATATGAGTACATAAGCACAAACAAGGCCATTGCACCAAAGATAATTTCAGCCATTGTAAGCCAGAAAGTAAACTGCAAGTCACAAAACAAGTGATAATATTTTCAGAACTAAAGCACCCAATAGAACGTGAGAAATACTTGAATAGAAGTGAGAAGGGCAGCTCTACCGCACGCTCCTCTAAGTAGGATTACAAATTCATTCCAAATATACCTGAGAAGCCAATGGAGAAAAATTGTTAACCAAATCCATTCCTATTTTCAGATTCATAATCCAAAAGAAGATTATGTTTTGTGCAGATGTTTAAAAAATTCAAACTCTCCATTTATTATTACTCAAAGTGACGTGAGTTCTACAAGTTTTACGTTTTCTCTCTAAATGAAAAAATGAGTCTAGGATTTTTGTGGGTATGATGCAGTCAAGAATTTTTAATCCAAGAAATGTTTCTAGGTTTCGTTGTCACAACAATATCCCACAGTTACAATAGGAATGAAGCTTGGCTTAATCTCGATAGCCATGTTGTAAACTTTGTTTATCCATCATAAAAAATGAATGTTTTGAACAATTGCTCTAATGCCATTTGAAGTCTTATAATTAAATTTTGAGGGATTTCAAGAATCAAAATCTATTAGCATTGTGAAAGTCAAGCACCAATGCTTTGAAGGTTATGTTACTACAAACAAATCCCTATTTGGAACCTACACATCCTCATCTACATTGCATGTTCAACTTTCCTCATAATGTGTTATTGAATATATTGATAAATTCACTATATCATATATACTATGTAAGCAAGATAGGATTGTTCTTTTGGAGAAAAATGTTATGATCGAATAGATCAAACTCCCCCAAAAGTAATTTATATTTGCGTTGTTTGTAACTTTAAACACAAAAGAATTTGCCAATGGTTGGATTGGGATTCTTGAGAGTCGAGGACCCTTGAAAATCAGCCAAGAAAAAAACAGGATCCTTAGGTTTTCTATTAATGTAGTTTAGATCATGAGGCTATCAAAATATTGAGTTAATATTATTTTATATATCTAAAATATACATTTATAAAATTAGATAATTTATATTTATAATAATGTTTTTTATTTTGTTGGCAAAAGGTTGGGATGACTTGAACAATTTATTAATAAATGAAAAGTACAAAGAAAAGCCATAGATGAGCAATTGGCAGCAAGTTAACAAAAGATGCCAAAGAGGCAACACTAAACTTTCAAAACCCTTGTTCAATGGGAATGGAGGAGCATCTGATGATGAGCAAGCTCAAAATTGAGAGGAAATCTCTTACGTTTATGCACAATGGTCCAAATGCCATGCTCAAAATCCACCTCTAAGAATGGTAGTTGAGAAGAAGTGATGATGTTATTAACCATTTTCTCTTGGCACTCTTTCTTACCTTGATCCACTTTTTTTTCTTGCTCCACATGCTTCTTTAGGGAAGCTGCCAATGGGGCTACAATTGATTTCTCCATCTAAACTTGAGGAGAAATTGCATTCTTCTTATTAGGTTCTACAATTGAGGAATAATGCATTGTTGGAGTTGAAGAAGCAAACTCTTTCTGACCTGGAGGTGAATTCTTTGCGAGGTGATTTGCAACAGTTTCTTTCCACAATGAAGCTTGTTTAACTATTTGACTTTTGAAGTGACAAGCTAAAACAACATGACCTGTTTTGTAGCATCTCCTACAACATAAAGGGAGACTTCATAATCTAATAATTAGGTCTAAGATCGATCATCAACTTTAAGAATCATATCTGCAAAAAAATCTTTAGAGACATCCATTTCCACTAGGATTTGAGCAAAAGTAGTATGAGAAAAATCAGAAGTACCTTTATCTACAACCAAAAAAAGACCTAAAGAGTTTCCTATGGCTTTAAGGTAGGAGTTGTTTCAAAATTGGAGTGGGAGATTTGGGAGACGAACCCAAATCAACGTGACATTGAAGGATTCAAAAGAAGGGTTAAAGGTTGGATGCCAGGGTCTAAGAAGGAGGGAGTGATGACCACATGTCCAAAGATGGCCAGAGAGGATTGAGTCTCAATCTTTAATGGAGTCAAAAACAATAATGAAGAATCCCTATGCACATGGAAAGATTTCCATTTCATTTTTCAAGATTGGTTGTCGAATTTCCTTTAAACGATTATTCAGTTCTGAGATACTTGGCCATAACTGACTAAAACCATAGATCGAAGCATGTGTGTAGTAAAAATTTCCTCTTCCTTTAACAAATCATTCCCAAATTCCAGAACAGGGGATTCCTTGGAACATTTGAGAGGTCTAATTTCTTTGGAGGTTTGTAGTCCTGTAGGGCCTCTTGACTTACCAATATGGGATAAACCCTATTTGAGCAAGCCATTATAAAAAATATAGGGATCACAAGTGGTTTAGCTTTTACCTTTGAGTTGAAGGAGCCCTTTGCCTTTGCGTCGGGGAGGGAGCCAACCTTAGATCCACTACCTTTTAAAGATCCGCTATTGATTACTCCATTTTGAGCTGTCACCTGTGTAGTAGAGTACCCTTCAACACTGTTCAACTCATCTTTAAAGAGCCTGCTCCTTCCCAAAGATCTTGAGATCTTAGTATCTCCTGTAATGTTGGGGGCTGGACCCTTGCAAATGTCTGTCGTGTCACCATTTTTACTTGACTACCCTAAACTATCTAGGGTTTCAAACCCAAATTTTGGTCGGGCCGAATCCATGAAATTTCCCTCGTTGAGTAAACTTTGAGCATGTCAAAACATCCCAACAGAGGATTAAGTTGAGGACGAATTGCAGGAACCCTTGGCGAGTTTAACAAATCCGTTTGAATCTGCAAGGAGACCATTAGTGGATGCCTTGGGAGCATTTGGGGAAGAAGAGAAAGCAACATGAGCTGTGGAAACTGACAACTTTGGCCATGAAGGAAACAAAGTTTGCGAAATACACAAATTAAAAAATGAAACAAACATTATATTTATTATTTAAGCTTGAATTTTTAAAATTTAAAATTTTATATTTATATCTTGTGATCGGTATGAGGCAACATATTGATTGATTATGTTTTAATTTTTTATAATCAATCAATCAAATTATAAAAGGTTTTTAGAAAAAAAATCATTTACTCATTAATATTTTTACAATATTTATTTTGATAAACAAACTCAACTTCAACTATGTTAGTTATAGTTGTGTTTAGTATGAATGAAACTCAGAGTCAAAGTCAACCTAACAATTATTATATTATTAAACTCAATAAAATCATTTGTGCATCTCAAACTATTATGTAGCCAACCTTTAAATTGTTGTCATGACTCATCCATCAATTACACATCAAATAATTATTTACAACTGTACAAAAATAAGTACTTGCCACTATGTGGCTACAATACATATGACTCGAAAGAATTTGTTATTTCAAACTATTATATGACTTGTCACTAATTGATATTTCACAAATAGGAAATTACTTGTCACTATGTGACACTTGTTTCTCAATGCAACATATATTCCCCCATTGGACTATAGCTTAAAGAAAAAAATATTAAATATGAAATTGATTTTTTTCCCTTTATTAATCATTCTATGAAAATAAATCTAATCTAAAACTAGGTACTAAATTGGATGGGATTGCTTTCTCATGCCAAAGGCCTCGTTCATTTTATACAAATTTCCTTCCTTTTGTTTGTTTGAATCAATTATTCTAATAGAATTGTTAATTGAGATTTTGTTTCTTGTTGAACAATTCAACTCTTGAATATACAAATTTCCTCTTTTTGTTAGGACAACCAAAAATAAGGGTTGTAGGTTGTTGATTGGGACTTTGTTTTTATTTTAGATCCTATAGACTGCCTGATCATATAAACATTATTAAAAACCTTCCTTTTAATTCATTTAGTCTACAAATGCTAAATAGCTAACTAGTTGAAAATGCTAACCCTATCAATTGATTTGCTTGGTCATATTTCTTGAGCAGGTAGAACACTACATTAGGCTAAGCTTTGACACAACTTTATATGAAGCTTGCTACAATATTTTGCGGTTCTTCAAATATGAATACATAAGCACGAACAAGGCCATTGCACCAAAGATAATTCTAGCCATTGTAAGCCAGAAAGCAAACAACAAGTCAAAAAAACTTTTAGATAATATTTTCAAAAATAAAGCCCCTGACAGAACGTGAAAAATATTTGAAAACAAGAGAGGGGGATAGCTCTACTACACACTCCTCCAAGTAGGATTTCAAATTCATTCCAAATATACTTGTGAAGCCATTGAAGAAAAATTGTTAACCAAATCCATTCCCATTTTCAGATTCATAATCCAAGAGAAGATTATGATTTGTACAGAGGTTTAAAAAATTCAAACTCTCCATTTTCTATTACTCAAAGTGACGTGAGTTCTACAATTTTTACTTTTTCCCTATAAATGAAAAAAAGGAGTCTAAAACTTTTGTGGGTATGATGCAATCAAGAGTTTTTAATCCAAAAAATGTCTCTAGGCTTTATTGTCACAACAATATCCCATAGTTACAATAGGAATGAAGCTTGGCTTAATCTCTAAAGCCATGTTGTAAACTTTGTTTATCCATCATAAAAAAATGAATGTTTTGAACAATTGCTCTAATGTCATTTGAAGTATTATAATTAAATTTTGAGGAATTTCAAGAATTAGAATCTACTAGCATTGTGAAAGTCAAGCACCAATGCTTTGAAGGTTATGTTACTACAAACAAATTCCTATTTGGAACTTACACATCCTCATCTACATCCCATGTTCAACTTTCCTCATAATGTGTTATTGAATATATTGACAAATTCATAATATCACATATACTGTGTAAGCAAGACAAGACTGCTCTTTTGGAGAAAAAAATTATCTAATAGATCAAACTACCCCAAAAGTAATTTATATTTGCATTGTTTGTAACTCTGAACACGAAAGAATTTTCCAATGGTTGGATTAAGATTCTTGAGAGTCAAGGACCCTTGAAAATTAGCCAAGAAGAAAACATGATCCTTAGGTTTTCTATTAATGTAGTTTAGATCACGAGGCTATCAAAACATATTTAGATAATATTATTTTACATATCTAAAATATACAATTATTAAATTAATATATTTTATATTTATAATAATATTATTAATAGACAAATTAAAAAATGAATCAAACATATTATATTTATTATTTGATCTTGAATTTTTAAAATTTAAAATTTATATTTATATCTTGTGATCATTATGAGCCAACATAGTGAATGATTATGTTTCAAATTTTTTATAATCAATCAATCAAATTACAAAAGGTTTTTAGAAAAAAACCATTTGCTCATCAATATTTTACAATATTTATTCTAATAAACAAACTCCACTTCAACTATGTCAGTTATAGTTGTGTTTAGTATGAATCAAGCTCAGAGTCAAAGTCAACCTAACAATTATAATATTCTTAAATCTAGTAAAGTCATTTGTTCATCTCAAACTATTATGTAGCCAACCTTTAAATTGTGTCATGACTCATCCATCAACTACACATCAAATAATTTTATTACAATTGTGCAAAAATAAGTACTTGCCACTATGTGGCTACAATACATATGACATGCAAGAATCTATTATTTCGAACTATTATATGATTTGTTCCTAATTGATATTTCACAAAAAATATATTGACTAACCAACAAATACAATTACGACAATACTAGATAGGCAATTACTTGCCACTACGTGACACTTATTTCTCAATGCAACATATATTCCCCCCTTGGACTGCAGCTTGAAGACAAAAATGTTAAAAATGAAACTGGAATTTCCCCCCCTTTATTAATCAATCTATGAAAATAAATCTAATCTAAAACAGGGTACGAAATTAGATGGGACTGCTTTCTCATGCTAAAGGCCTTGTTCATTTTATACAAATTTCCTTCCTTATGTTTGTTAGAATGAATTATTGTAATAGAATTGTTGATTGAGATTTTGTTTCTTGCTGAATAGTTCAACTCTTGAATATACAAATTTGCTCTTTATTTTTGTTGGGACAACGAGAAATAGGGGTTGTGGTTTGTTGATTGGGATAGACTGCCCAATCCTATATGCATTATTGAAAACTTTCCTTTCATTTCATTTAATCTACAAATGCTAAATAGCTAGCTAGTTGAAAATGCTAACCCTCTCAATTGATTTGCCTGGTCATATTTCTCAGGTAGGTAAAACACTACATTAGACTAAGCTTTGACATGTCTTTATATGAAGCTTGCTACAATATTTTGCGGTTCTTCAAATATGAATACATAAGTACGAACAAGGCCATTGCACCAAAGATAATTCCAGCCGTTGTAAGCCAGAAAGCAAACTGCAAGTCAAAAAACACTCTTAGATATCATTCTCAAAACTAAAGTGCCCAACAAAACATGAGAAATATTTGAAAAGAAGAGAGAGGGGTAGCTCTACCACACGCTCCTCCAAGTAGGATTTCAAATTCATTCCAAATATACCTGAGAAGCCAACGAAGAAAAATTGTTAACCAAATCCATTCCTATTTTCAGATTCATTATCCAAAAGAAGATTATGATTTGTGCAGATGTTTAGAAAATTGAAACTCTCCATTTGCTATTACTCAAAGTGATGTGAGTTTTACAAGTTTTACTTTTTCCCTCTAAATGAAAAAAATGAGTCTAGAATTTTTGTGGTTACAGTCAAGAGTTTTCAATCCAAAAAATGTTTCTAGGTTTCGTTGTCACAACAATATCCCATAGTTACAATAGGAATGAAGCTTGGCTTAATATTGATAGCCATGTTGTAAACTTTGTTTATCCATCATAAAAAAATGAATGTTTTGAACAATTGCTCTAATGCCATTTGAAGTCTTATAATTAAATTTTGAGGAATTTCAGGAATTAGAATCTACTAGCATTGTGAAAGTCGAGCACCAATGCTTTGAAGGTTAAATGTTACTACAAACAAATCCCTGTTTGGAACCTACACATCCTCATCTACATCCCATGTTCAACTTTCCTCAATGTGTTATTGAATATATTGATAAATTCATTATATCATATATAAGTTGTGTAAACAAGATAGGACTGTTCTTTTGGAGAAAAAAGTTATCTAATAGATCAAACTCCCCTAAAAGTAATTTATATTTGAGTTGTTTGTAACTTTGAACATTGAAGAATTTTCCAATGGTTGATTGGGATTCTTGAGATTCAAGGACCCTTGAAAATTAGCCAAGAAGAAAACAGGATCCTTAGGTTTTCTATTAATGTAGTTTAGATCATGAGGCTATTAAAATAATTTCTCATAGAAACCAACCTAGTAATCTCATGTGGATAATTGCAGGTTTTTATTGTAATTGTTTATTGTTTCACAAATTCCACTTGTTTCAGGTTTTGTCAGCATAAGTCAAGTCCCTTCCCTAGTTGGGTCAACCAGGAAGTGATAAAAAGGTGTTTCTAAACCATATAAATTAATATATCTTTAAATAATAAATTAAGTTTAAATAAAGTTAAAAAAAATTGAATTTAGGCATCTCTTTTTCAAACCTAATGCCCTTGCCCAAATTAATATTTATTAGCTTGCAACTATTGGGCACCAACATATGGAAAATTTGATGAGAGTTTTGGGAGAAATCCTGAGTGGGTTGCTGGGACAAAAATCTTAGTTACTCTAAAGGTTAGGATGTGTTGGCGTAACAACTAACACCTCTGGAGTGCAAGTTGGTACGGATGCACACTGCGTAATGAGTGCTCTTCAAATTATGAGGGGTAGCTCCCTTGTAGTGCTAGAATGCGTGGAAAATAAAAGTAATCTAAGTCCTATCTTTTTGTTCTTAGTTGGAAGAGGCACAAGGTTAAGAAAACCAAGAACGTTGCAGCTAAGGATTTTTTGGTTTCGCAGATCATTAACTACAACTAAACTAACTACTTTAAATCTATCCAGTTTCCTCAAGAGAATAGAGCATGAGGAAATGGAGCAGGAATGTTCTATATGATAAACTTCAGGTACAAATTCACAACGTGAAGGGAAGGTGGGCTCAACTATTTGCTTGGCTGGGAAGAAGTTTATTGGAAACGACAAATATACGATAAACCAGGTACAGATTCACAACGTGAAGGCAAGGTGGGCTCAACTATTTGCTTGGCTAAATAAGTTTATTATCACACACATCATACGATAATCTTTAGGTATAGATTCACAACGTGAAGGCAAGGTGGGCTCAACTATTTGCTTATCCGAATAGGCTTATTAGAAACAAAACAAAGATAGCCAACTAGGACAGTAAATTGCATAGACGAAACACACATACAATCCACGATCAAACTAGCCACTATATTTAACTAAGATGAGCATTCACCATGATAATAACATGAAACCCGAGTGGCATAACAATTCATCATCATAATAAAAACTCGTGAACAAATAGAGAATAAGCAATATTACAAGCAAGGTGGGCACAACATATATTACTCTTGTGCAAAAGTTATTTACAAATGAGCAAAGCTCTTATTTATAGACATCAAAAGGTGTAGGGAACCCTAAAATCACCTTGAGTCAACTACAGTCTTGCAATGCATGCAAGATTTATCGCTAAACCCTAATAAAGCAAACTATACAGTTAACTGGAAAGTTACCATTAGTTAACCGATACATTTAATCTAAAAATGGACAATGTGCAAGTCCTTATTGAAAGCAAGTTAACTAGAACACTACCATCAGTTAACGAAAACCCTAAATGTAACTCCAAGTGTACTTAATTCCAAGATAGACATGCATGAGATGTGTAACAACGAGTTAACTCAGAAAGAAGCGTCGAGTTAACTGCTGTGTTTGATATCTATCTTGAAAGGTGGTAATTGAAGTCTATTGGCCGTTATCTCGAGAAACTAACCCCTCCATGAGGTTGTTGACTGCGTCATTGTTTAGAGCACTGATACTCTGCTGAAGTATACTGTGTCTGTGTAGCATATCCTCACCGCCTGTGGTCTGGCACTGAAGTTCACCTTTGCTCCTGGTTGCTTCATCAAACAACGTTGACATGACTGTAAGCTAATTCATCTTATAGCCAATGGTCTCCCCATTGAAAATACTATGAATGAGTGCATGGAGCTCTAACTGTACGTTAGCAAGCTCAACATACGCACCACCCTCAATCTGATACTAACATGGTATGGGAGACACAAGAGTTCTCACATACCCGAGTGCACTAGTAACATGCTCTTTGCTCTCAGCCAACTCTGATGCCATTGTTTCCTCTATCTTCGCCTTGAATACCAACTGTGTCTTCCAAGCATAGATAGCCTCTTTATCTTCTGCATCTGTGCTTGATTCATATGCCACACTCAAGTGAGCAATCATAATCTCATCTCGAGGTTTGTCCATTGCCATGTCTCACTCCTCATCTTGGAGACGTAGATGGAGTTCGCGTGCATTGTATTGCAATTGGTATAACTCTGCAAGCACAAAGCGGCCTCTAGTAACGAACTCCTCATCCAATCCTCCAAACGCTTGCCGTATGCAACTAGGTGTAAGCTAGCCCTGTTCTGCTGGTGGCTCTAGCATCGGTGGCAGTGTGATGGTGACATCTTCCGTTCTGTGTACAAGGCTAGAAATGTATTGACGAAGTTGCTGGATTTCAGCCTTGAGAGCTGCCTTGTCTTCTCCGTCTTTTATTATTCTATCCCTTGCGTTGTCTGTTGCAACTTGTAGGAGATCAACTTGTGTCTGGCAGGTGCTTAGACCAAGGTTGACTATGATCACTTCGAAGTCCCAAGCTTCAATCTCGTTTAGACTCTTCCCCTCTGGAGGTATGGGGGTCTCTATGACGATCTCCATCTTAGCATTCCTCTCCACATGGACCTATTTCTTGATCCTCTTGTCGAGTGCATCCTGGTAGGCATGATCAAAATTTGAATGATCAAGTACATTGTAAGAACCCTGGTGGTTCTCAACCCCGAAACCCTAACTGAGTTGCTGATTTTTGTTTGATTTTGTATTTTTTGTATTTTGAGGTTTTTTTTGATAAATAAAGAAGAGCTGCGATTTTCTAAATAAATGCTTGAAAAATTCATAAAAAATCATAAGGCAATGAAAATGCGTGGAAATTGTTCAGAACATAGAGGCGCACCACTTTATTAAATATCCAGAGCCTTTACAATACAAAAATGTGAATAATGGATAAGATATGATTAATTTTGAAAAGAACCTGATGGCGGCTGCAACAGCATGAAAGATTGAAAGAATACAATATGGCTGTCTCCCGATCTCAGATCTCAAAACTTCAGAATGAAAGAATCCTCCAGAATACCAAGGCGCACTGGAAGCCTTTGCCAGAAACTGAAGGAGGCGTTTCCTCTGGAAAAATAAAAGGTACGGCTTTCAGCAGTGGTACGGCCTGTACCAAAACAACAGTAATAAATGAAGTACGGCTCAAATAAGAGAATGCCAGATCTCTGTGGAAACAACTCTGTGAGGTCGCCTCAACTGCTAGATGGATATTCTCTGCTAGACACTGAATAAATAAATCAATGAACTCAATCTGTAACCCCTGTGTGAAGTCACCAAGATGCAAGCTTCAACTGGTATTGCACAGTCTCAGTCTGCCAATTTTTGAAGAGGTATCGTTCTCCAGAAACGAATCGTCTGCTGAAACCCTAGGTTTTGCAAACGCCAATGCTCAGAGCAAATACAAGACAAATTTGAATAACATATCATAATGGTTCGATTTGTCTTTCCTGTGAATATATATCTCTCTTGAAAAATTCGACCCAATAGCTCTTTTTAATAATCATTTAATGAAATTATTAAATTCGCCTTTTAGACTTAGGAGAAATTATAAATAATAATTAAATGACGTCTCATTAATGAATAATAATTATTCATTATATCAAATATATCACTTTATTATAAAGTATTAAAATTACTTTATAATATACCATTTAATTATTAATATTTAAATATATTAATAAAGTGACTTTAATATAAAGTCAAAATATTAAATATTTAATAATCATTAAATACTCTTAATTTCTCCTTCTGACCATCAAACTGAAGAACTGGGTCGATTCCGAGCTAACTAGCTGAACCAGATGCCCTGCCCAAAATAGCAGCTTCCGCTTGCCCTACTTTCTAAAAATAGAAAGTCTCTGAAAAACCACTCTGAATGATTCTGCGAAGGCCCAACCTGAAACAACTGCAATACTGAAGCTACAAAACACTGAGTAACTGCCTCAGAAGTTCCTCTGCACACATCCGTCAGCCTACGAGGATCAGAATGATAGGCTCACTCCTCGACAAACAATGTCAGCTAAAACGGGGACATTACAGTCCGCCCTCACTGAAATTGCTTGTCCTCAAGCAATCTCTGCAAATACGGACGCACCGCACCACCTGGATCCCAAGGATAGTGCCGGACAATGTTCCCGCTGGCCACAACTGACTCCTGTAACTCCCACAACTGATCAACAAGAATAGAATACCATTCCCTATCAACCTCAGTGTTGTCTGTCATAGGATCAAGAAACTCAGGAGGAAGCAAGTCAAACTGCAAGCAATACTTACTCCCTAAGACTGCACGAAATATACTGTCATCCAACATATCAAGCACGTGCATACCAGAACTGTGCACTTGAAATAAATCATGTATGTGTGTATCAAACATGAAACCATATACACTCTGCACCGTGTACTCACTATAAAACTTCTCTGAAAGCTGAGTCTGAAATCCTAGTGCACAAGTAGGATCCCAAACACTATCATCACTCTTCCCACTAACGAGAGAGATAGAATGTAGGCTCCCATCTGTAATCCCTCTCAACACATATTTCTTGCCCTGTACCTCAAATCTCATCTCCATTTTAGGCAAGTTGAGGGTGAACACACTAATGTCCTGAAGCCATCTCATACCCAACACTAAATCCATCCCACCCAGGTTGACTACATAAAAGTCTGCCTGCAGCTCATAATCATTCAGCATGAGGGTGAGATTACAAATTCGTCGAGTGCAAGTGAGTGTATATCCATCTGCCACCCGAACTCTAAATCCAGCGAAGTCCTCTGTCTGGAGCCTGCATCTGTTGACGAAGCTCTCATCAATGAAATTGTGTGTGGCTCCGGTGTCAAGCATAGCAATACATTGCTGTCCATCCACTAGTCCCCTAAACCTGAATTAATCATCCCGTACACTAGCAGATAATACCAACGGGGACAAGTTGGCATCGGGCCCAAACTCCATAGAGGCATTCCCAGCCTCTGCATGTTTTGAAACAACCTGCTGGTCTGAATCCTCAGACTCATCATCCTCATAGTAAACCCACATGGCGCGGTTGGCTCTGCCCTTCGGTCTCAAAGGACAATCATGCTCCTTGTTGTAGGGTTCTTTGCACCAATAACAAAGTTGTTTCCTTCTCAATTCATCACGAGTTGCATCATCAATTCTTGCAGCTGTTTTCCTTTTTGGTTCTGCAACTGGTGTATGACTCTCCTCAACAGGCAAGCTGTTTGTTTTAGGCTGAAATTGTTTCTTCGGAGCAGCAAGCTCCATACTCCTTGCCTTCCGCATCGCCTCCTGAAGAGTAGGAGGGTCAAAAGCCTTTACCCAACCTCTCATAGGTTCTGTCAAACCCTCAACGAAGAGTATAATGAGTCTTCGTTCTGAAATACCAGTCACCATAACGACAACTCTCTGAAACTCACCAATATAAGAATCCAAACTACCTGTCTGCCTGAGCTGAGCTAGCTCTCTGAAATAAAGTTCTGGATCCTTCTTATCAAAGCGCTCTATGAGCCTGCTGGTGAACTCCTGGTAAGTATTGACTGCATGATGGCCAAGTGTATACATGCCGTGATGCCACCAATCATGCGCTATTCCATCAAGATGCAAAGTGGCAAACTTAATGGCCTCGTCCTCCTGCATAGGCCTCAATGATAGATAGTTGTCCAATTTCTGGACCCAAGACCTCGCTGACGTCTTGTCAGACCCATCGAAGTATGGCAAGGTGATCTTGCTAACTGCATACTGCAAGTCCCTGTTCACCTGTGGCTGTGGCTGCTGATGCTGAGGGGGTCTACGGTCAAATCTGCCTCCTCCTCTAGGTTTATGAACATCCATAAACTCATGAAACGATAATGCCTGCCTGATCTCAGGTGCCAATGATAGGTACTCACCATGAAACCTCGTCACATCTGCTACTGACATGCCATTATGTGGCTGAAACTCCTGATGCTACCCCTGCTGCTCTGCCCCCGGAGTCGGAGGTGGAGTCTCTCTAGGTAAGAATGTAGGCTGTCCAGGCCTACGCTCCTGATAGATCGGTGACGGCTGTCGTGGTACTGATGCCAAAGGCTGATCTACTGGTGTAGTCCCACTCGTCTGTCCAATCTGTATATAATGTGGCTGTGTGGGCGTATACTGTCTGATAGTGCCCATCAACTGGGACATCATGTCCATCATGTTATCATGCCTGTGTCTGAACTCCTCATCGGTAATGTCGCCCTCTGCATGTGCCTTCCCTGGATCCCTACGTGTCTCTGCAGGAATCTCACGATCTGCCATTAGGGTTGCAACACTGTTTTCACTGCTGTTAGAGCTGGATCTGTGAATATCTAAAACACCTGACACTGTCTCACCTTCAGGAATCGGTGGACCTGTCCAATCCTCGGCTCTGCCTGTCCCTACACCTTTAATATAGTGAATAATATCTCGGCTTATGAAAAACAACCAAAAAGCACACTATATTCTGAAAAAGCAACTGAAAAAGCACAGGATGGCAGGAAATCTGTGCTCTAATACCACTGTAAGAACCCTGGTGGTTCTCAACCCCGAAACCCTAACTGAGTTGCTGATTTTTGTTTTTTTTGTATTTTTTGTATTTTGAGGTTTTTTTTGATAAATAAAGAAGAGCTGCGATTTTCTAAATAAATGCTTGAAAAATTCATAAAAAATCATAAGGCAATGAAAATGCGTGGAAATTGTTCAGAACATAGAGGCGCACCACTTTATTAAATATCCAGAGCCTTTACAATACAAAAATGTGAATAATGGATAAGATATGATTAATTTTGAAAAGAACCTGATGGCGGCTGCAACAGCATGAAAGATTGAAAGAATACAATATGGCTGTCTCCCAATCTCAGATCTCAAAACTTTAGAATGAAAGAATCCTCCAGAATACCAAGGCGCACTGGAAGCCTTTGCCAGAAACTGAAGGAGGCGTTTCCTCTGGAAAAATAAAAGGTACGACTTTCAGCAGTGGTACGGCCTGTACCAAAACAGCAGCAATAAATGAAGTACGGCTCAAATCAGAGAATGCCAGATCTCTATGGAAACAACTCTGTGAGGTCGCCTCAACTGCTAGATGGATATTCTCTGCTAGACACTGAATAAATAAATCAATGAACTCAATTTGTAACCCCTGTGTGAAGTCACCAAGATGCAAGCTTCAACTGGTATTGCACAGTCTCAGTCTGCCAATTTCTGAAGAGGTATCGTTCTCCAGAAACGAATCGTCTGCTGAAACCCTAGGTTTTGCAAACTCCAATGCTCAGAGCAAATACAAGACAAATTTGAATAACATATCATAATGGTTCGATTTGTCTTTCCTGTGAATATATATCTCTCTTGAAAAATTCGACCCAATAGCTCTTTTTAATAATCATTTAATGAAATTATTAAATTCGCCTTTTAGACTTAGGAGAAATTATAAATAATAATTAAATGACGTCTCATTAATGAATAATAATTATTCATTATATCAAATATATCACTTTATTATAAAGTATTAAAATTACTTTATAATATACCATTTAATTATTAATATTTAAATATATTAATAAAGTGACTTTAATATAAAGTCAAAATATTAAATATTTAATAATCATTAAATACTCTTAATTTCTCCTTCTGACCATCAAACTGAAGAACTGGGTCGATTCCGAGCTAACCAGCTGAACCAGGTGCCTTGCCCAAAATAGCAGCTTCCGCCTGCCCTACTTTCTAAAAATAGAAAGTCTTTGAAAAACCACTCTGAATGATTCTGCGAAGGCCCAACCTGAAACAACTGCAATACTGAAGCTACAAAACACTGAGTAACTGCCTCAGAAGTTCCTCTGCACACATCCGTCAGCCTACGAGGATTAGAATGATAGGCTCACTCCTTGACAAACAATGTCAACTAAAACGGGGACATTACATACATACGATGGCTGCCTCCTCTTCCTTCCCAGTTGACTCTCAAGCCAAGACGAGTCTCGAGTAATCCCACTGGAAGGATCTGTACTAGCAATGAGAGGCTCCGACGAGAGTGAACGTGTGGAGGTGTTACTGCGAGGTGGCGAGTCCAAGTTCAAATCAATGTGAATTGGAATTGGAGACTGCTTTGGTGTCGGTGATGGTAGGCGTAGTTGCACCTCAGGTTTTGGCAAGCTTTGAACTGGAATTTTGATAGGCTCCATGTGTGTCTTAGTAGCAAGTGCCTTCCCTTTTGAGTTGTTAGGCACTTGACTCTTCTTAGGAGGGTTACTCCTTTTCTTTTGTTTGGGTTTAGACGAGGAAGGTAGAGAAGCATCCACCGGTGGCAGCTCTGTTCTAGGCGTGACTGCCCTCCTGGTCTTCTTGCTATCGAGGTAAAGTATACTATTTTGGATAACTCTACTAGACCTCTCCTTTATTGATGTAGACTCCTTAGCAAACCAATCAATAGTTGGCAGTGGTTGTGTATCAACCTGCTCTCTGAAAAATTGAGGAAGTGTATCTCCCTTATCATCTAATAAACCTCTCACATCTTCTGCCAAGAAAATAGAAATCTGTGAGAGAGAGAACCGGCCATAGCTACGTCTGCGCACTTCAAAATCATCCTCGTAGTTCACCCAATAATCCTCCATTGTAGGCTTATGGTATGGGCGACCACCAAGGCGTGCTGTATAATGACCCCAAGGATCGTATGTGCGGGTGTCGACAAGGTACTCGAGTTTATACTTCTCTAACTCTTGTCCTGCAGCTTTAGCATCAATTGCTATCTTGCACCAATATATTCCGAACTACATTGGAAAGTTGGCAGCTTGTTTACGCTTGTGGCGCAAATGTTGATGAACATCATATAGTTGCCTTAGGAACTCCATGAAGACTACCCTATCCAAAGGATAGTGTGGAAGCATGGCTGGATTTCCTGTGTATCCATATACGCGGATGTAGGTGTATGTAGGGAACTGAATGAACCAGTCCGCCCAATCAACCATCGCTGCCCTAGCAACCGCTGATATACGAACATGCAACTTCCGGTCTAAGTTTCTTACTGTGTACGTCAAGAAAGCCTCCTGCACACACTTGAAATGTCGTTCAGCCTTCGTGAACTCAAGCTGGTCATAATAATGGTAGACTTTCTGTACAGTGAGTATGCCCACCATGTTCAACCCTCTAAACTGACCCTGATAAGCAATCAAGTATACGAGGTAAGAACACATGTGAAACTAGTGTGCAACTAGAAAACCAGTGATTTGCTCGTGGAGAATGTATTTGATGAAGGATACCCAGTTATAATGCTCTTGCCCAGAGATGATTTGACCAATGATATAATACATCCAGGGTTGAAAACTATTTGCATCTACATGACTTGAGACGCGATTGAGAAGTGTTATCAAAATTGCGTACTCATCCTTGTATTCACCATGACCCACATTGCTCGACAACTTGTTCTTTTTCTGTTTTAACCATCGTTTTGCCATCTTACTTTGACACTTGTCCATATCAGCATTGAATGCTCGCTCACACTGCTCCATGGAAATAACTAGACAGTCTGGGTGTTGAAGAATACCAAAACATCTTTCGATGTCCATGGGTTTGAGAGTACATATGACCTGTCCATCTACTAATTGTATCTCGTGAGTAGTAGAATTGTAATGCTTAACACAAGACATTACAAACTCTACGCAATGAAACGAGATAGGTATGGAAGCGGCCTCAAGCAACTTGGAATGTTGAATGTTTTGAAGTATCGAATCTTTTATCTTGAGTGGATCCAAGATGGCTTTAGGAAGCACCTTATATAGATTCGTATCAACTGTCCCGATGAAGTCATGAGTTAAGACCATTTTGGTCTTGAATTCGAGCTGAGTGTATTGCATTTTGACAAACCCGCATGTTGATTGTGAACATGGCTATATTCTAACAATTTTTCTGGAAAGCTAAAAATGGCCTACCGAGGCTAAAAATAGCCTATCGAAGGGCAATTTTCACGAAAAATTCTGAGATATGGGTTTTGTCTAGAAAAAGATTCTAAGACAACCCAAAATGTTAGAAATGCGAAAATTTGACTTCTACTCGGCCATACAAGGAATTTTCAGTTGAGAAAATCAGAGCCTCGAGAACTGATGCTCTGGAGTAAATTTTCCTAAAAAATTCTAGCACATGGGTTTTCTCGAGGAAGCTATTCTGAATCAATCCAGATAATTTGTTTTGCCAAAATTTACCTGTTTCTCGAACATGCAAATGAATTTAAGATGAGAAAATGGAAGAAATTGAGAAGAAGAAAGACATTTTTTGATGTTTTCTTCTGCCAAAATCGCCACTTGATCTTGAAATTCACTGATAAATCTGGACTTGTACCTGCAAAAGAATAATTTTGATGTCTTTGAACTTGATTGCTGATGAAAATTTTCCCAACTCTGAAGGAAATTCGCCTTTTCTCAAGTTGGATGAATGAGAAATGGCGCCATACTTGAATAAATAGAATAAAATCACCCCATAAAAGCATGACTGCAAGATTTAAAACCTTGACTTTGAAAAGAATTGTTCTGATTGGACCCCCTCCAGTTCAACTAAGACTGACTTGGAGTCCCGGATTATAAAATAATAATAAAATATTCAGTTCTCCTCAAATGCAATTTGATAATTAAATATTACAAAAGGGGGCCAATAATAAATTATTGAAGAAAATTGCCCATTTTGAAGCTTGCATGCAAAAAGTCGAATTTAATATTATTTGTGACAAATTAGCAAAAATCTCAGCATATTGATTTTAGAAAGTCAAAATTTAACTCTCCAGGCGTCCATTTGCACAAGTTATGAGATTTTTCGCTAACTTCCTACTTTATAGTTGATTGCATGGCTACAATTGCCTTTGTTCAACTCTGATTTCTGGGTGACTGAGTGAAGTTGTGATTGAGCCGAGATATCCATCGCGAAGCCTGTAGAGCAAGGATGAAATGTCTACTAGGAGTTGCAACTGCTAAAATCAACGTTTGACACCTGAAAAAATTAGGCACCTTTGATTAAATTGATGCAAGGTTTCCAGACTTAGCCATTTCTCCGTTTTGCCATCTGACGCTTCAAATTGCCATTATCGGTGAACAATGAACCCCGCTAACTGGATGATAGGTTCATTGCGTGACTAGAAGAATTACACATCCAATGATTGTACGTAAGGAATCTGAAAGCTACATTAAGGACCCCAAAAGAAAGGGCGCCCCTAGCCTATAAAGGTGCAATCACCATTTTGACAACAGTGTAACTTTCATTCGGATACCATACTTTGACGCCTGCTACTAGGAGCTGGAGTGCTCTGATTTGCACACCATCAGTCTCTCTGCGTGGCTAGATCAACTTACAAGAGATGTCTTTGGAGACAATGGAGCAAGAAAACTGCTTCTAAGACCTCAAAAAGAAGGGTGCCTTTTTCAAGGGGATGTGCATTTTCCATACTTAACCATTTTTCCAGCTATTTTCACTTTTCAGCGTTCTACACAGACTTTTCACGTACGAGCATTTGCCAAATCCCGGAGGCTGATGGTTGGACTTGTTGGATAGCTGGAGTAATTGCGCACAAGTCTCGTAAAGACTTTGATTGTTAAAAACCCCATCTAACAGGCCTAAAGGCTAGGCGCCCTTGGCCTATAGAGGTACAGGTGTCTATTCCAACATTTCTCCACCCTCAGTTTTATGTGTTTGGTAGAACATCTATCATGATCACTCAGAATGTCTGATCATCTCACAAACTAGTGCATTGCGGAGCTAAACTAGATTAGAAAAGATCTCTAGAAGATGGAAACTGCAAATTCAATCATCTGAGGGGTCAAATTCAAGGGCGCCCCTGGGCTACAGGGGCGTAGAAACTGCAATTTGACATTCCTCTGTGACATTCCACCTCCTCGTACCTTTAGCTTCTGACGTAAATTACCAGAGTTCTGCACTTTGGGTGACCTCGCTTGATAGCTCATTGAAAAGATGGACTAATTCTGAAGAGATTGAATGTATTTGTAAGCACATGCAACAAAATCTGGGCCTTCAAAAAGAAGGGTGCCCCTAGGCTATAGGGGTGCAGATCTGCTTTCTGCTTGAAAACTTCATCTGTTTCATCCTCCGTAAACACTATGCAGGCCACTGATTTGACCTTGTAGGAGTGTAATTTCGTCGTGAAGTGCTTCTCCATCATCACATGTCTTGCTTTGAGTCCTAGGTTCAGGTTCTGACCTCCAGGTGCTGCTCAATTGCTACTGATGACTGACATGACACTGACTAAAGTCCATATTTGACTTGCCCAAAAACTGTATTTTGAAATCATTTTAGCAAGGTTTAGACTCTTTTAAGAAAAATGCCTTAATGAAGCAAAAAAATTGTTTTGGGTACAACAGGATGCCAACCCTAGCCTTCTCTTGTCAAGTTTTATGTTCAAATCTTGCATTTTCTCAAACCATATTTGTAGAGTAACCTAAGACAAGTATAAACTATAGATGGGCACCAGATTTGGGAGGATTGCATCTTGTTTATATAGGTTGTTGGCCATCCCATTACCATTCTGTACCTTTCTAGGTGCTGTTAGGCCATTCTGTTAGTAGATTCAAGGATTCTTGCAAGCTATTTCATGTTGGTTTGAGACGACTCGCATATTGTCTAATACACCTACATTGACCAGGTTTGAGGCATCATTTCCTTGCACTAGGTGCTCAGGGCTACCCCCTATTGATACTATTACATACATACCCTTTTGCTAGTTATTCTAGGCATTGTACCATTGCTTGTACACGAAGTAGGAGCTTGATTCTTACACTTGTAGCCTCCAAACACAACAGGTCATACTCTCCACCCAATCAAACAATCGAATCGCCTCATTGGCAATTACAAATAAACAAACGATCAGGTTGCCATATGCCAACTATGTAGTTAGATCATTGCAATTTGTAAGCTGTCACCATTTATGTCCAGGATGCTTTTGAAGCTAAGATATTTATATAACTTGCTACGACCGATTCCAGAAGTCGATATGGTTTAGAGATGGAACAAATGCACACACTCACAGGGTCTTAGATAAAAGTGTTTTGATCCAATATCGGATTCTTCCCCCCTTTTGAGTAAGTGTCCTTTTTGTATGATGGTTTGAGGAAGATTAATCGAAGTTCAATTCTTAAAGTGTTTTTCAACACTTTCCCGTGGGGATGCCAGATGTTGTGACCTTTTTCACACATCGCCCCATTCAAAATGGGGACCCCTAATTTTCGCTCCATTCTGGTCATTTTGGCTTTGGTTTTTGGTCTCTCTCTCTCTGTCTGTCTCTTTTCTGATGGTCTACCTTCCGGGGACGTTCCCGTCTTTGAACTTGAACAAGTGAAATTTGGCCAAGTCTGAAATTAGGGTTTGAGTCTTTCCAGCCAATTTGAAGTCAAACGAGGTGAAATTTGAGCTTAACGTTCTTGTCAGTATGCTTCCAGCAGGCTTCCGGCAAATTTTCATCAGATTCTGAGGTACTTACTATTTTTAGTAAGTGCACAATTGCAAGCAATTTGTCAGCTATTTTGAGATTCTGACAGTCACCCAGCATTCAGGGCATATCAGGCTGCTCGCATGCAAAATTTGGGCAAAACAGACTACTTACTATTTTTAGCAGTCCGGCTTCCGGAGCAAATTTCAGGGTGCAGATGCAGAGTTCTTTCTTTGCATGTCTGCATATTCTTCTGGGTTTTTCGAGACCTTCGCGACGACGTAACATGCAAATCGAGATGATCACTTTCAAGATTCAGCCTTCCGAGGCTATTTTTAGGGTTTGCATGTCGAGGTTTCTTCTACATGTCAGGTGATTCCGATGGGTTTTTCGAGAGCTTCGCGATGGTGTGACATGCAAACGAGGATTCTCACTCAGCAAGGAACTTGCTATTTTAGCAGGTGTGTCCGGCCTCAGCGTTGATTCAATGAGTGATCACGGTGTTCGCGAAGCGAAAAAGCGGAGATCTTTTGATACGCATGCAATGCAAATTAGGGTTTCCAGCTTCGAGCCTAAAAATAGGCATCAAAAGTCAAAATCTTCGAAATTCGGTGTAAACCACCCGCGATGGCGTCTTCGGCTATCTGGCGGTGAAATTTCCAAGTTAAGCGGAGCACTTACTATTTATAGTAAAGTCAAATTGAACATGCTAAAAATAGTAAATCACTGCATCGTCGCTGTCGGAAGAGTCCGCGTGGTGAGGAGCGCCTCATTAAAATTTCAACTCGATCGGAGCAATGGAGCTATCAGAAACATGAGGTTACTATTTATAGTAAACCACCTTCAGAAACATGCTAAAAATAGCAGGTCAGCTAAAAAATGGCAGTGTCGACAGGACAATAGAGCTATGAGGATGCTACGTTCAAAATTTCAAGTTGATCCAATCTTCAGAAGTGCAAA
The DNA here is from genome assembly GCA_007258455.2 of Sequoia sempervirens. Lineage (NCBI taxonomy): Eukaryota > Viridiplantae > Streptophyta > Pinopsida > Cupressales > Cupressaceae > Sequoia > Sequoia sempervirens. Next base: position 32,396 of record VDFB02023812.1, on the reverse strand, counting down.
AATGAGAAGGTTTACTATAACTAGCAGGGTATGAGAAGCTGGCAAAAACGATGAAAAAGTTCTAAGTCTGGAACTTCAATCCTGCAGCTATGGCAAAATGCGCCCAGCTAGTGTGGAGGCATGAAAATTTTCTAAGAGTCAAGCTTGTCCTTCCCCCTAGGCAAAATGCGCCCAGCTCAAGGCCTCATGTTGCAAAATTTTCGAAGTATAAATTTTCATCCTCCTCCACTAGTAAAATGCGCCCACTCACAAGAAAGTCAAGGGAAAGTCAAAGTGTCTCATCCTTCAGCATAGGCTAAATGCGCCCACATGCTAGCAAGAAGCATAAAAAAATTCTAAGGCAAACTCGTCCTCCTCCTATGGTGAAATGCGCCCAAAAGCAAATGGGTCAAAAGGAAGTCAAACAACTCTCATCCACCTCCACTGGCAAAATGCGCCCACATGCTAGCAAGAAGCATAAAAAAATTCTAAGGCAAACTCGTCCTCCTCCTATGGTGAAATGCGCCCAAAAGCAAATGGGTCAAAAGGAAGTCAAACAACTCTCATCCACCTCCACTGGCAAAATGCGCCCAAGGAGTTAACAAGAAGAAAAGGTCAAGGAAAGTCAACGAATTTCATCCTCCTGCCATGCTAAAATGCGCCCAAGGAGAAGGAGGGAAGTTGTGAAAGTTTCTAAGTAAAATTCGTCCTTCTCCACACCTCAAATGCGCCCCATGCAAGCATAAGCTGGATAAAGTCAAACTAGTCAAATGTTTTCATCCTCCTCAAGGGCCAAAATGCGCCCAAATGCATGCAAGTGAAGACAAAAAAACAGAAGCTGAAAAGTCACAAGGAAAGGCGTGAAAAGGTTCCATCCTCCTCAAGGCAAGAAATGCGCCATGCAAGCTAGGAAGAAGACAAAAGAGGTTGACTTTCTCCTCTTTCCTTTGAATGCGCCTATATGAGGGCATGTGAAGACAAAACATTCCCATGCAAAGGCATCCACGCAAATTTAGAAGGAGACAAAGGCGTTGAAAATCATGTAATGGCTAAGTCAGAGGTGGCGTTTAAAGTTCATCCTTCTTCAAGTATGAAATGCGCCCAAAAGGGAAGAAAGAATATTGCTAGGTGTGGCGTCATTCCTCTTCAAAGGCTAAATGCGCTCAAGGTGGTGGATGATGGAAAAGTTTTAAGGCGTGATGAAGTGATATGCCAAGGGTGGTGGAAATAAAATGTTAAATGCTAGGCGCCTAAAGTTAGAAAAATGTTGAGAATTTTCCAAGGGCGTTGGAATTTCAAATAAAATTGCCTTGCAAGTATGGAGAAAAATGCAAAATGGTGAGTGAGGGGTAAAATATGCTAAACGCCTTCATAAAATTTTCTAAGTGGAGTTGATATTTTCACAGGCAAAATTGATCGAGCTGGATATAAAATTTTCACAGGCAAAATTTTCAAGGTGATCTAAAACTTTCTTAGGCACAAAATATTTCCTCCCTTAGAAAAATGCCTAAGTCTGGGGAGGTGATGGGATTTTCTTGAAGCATGAGCAGAGTTGCCAGAGATGAAGTCAGATGATGCCAGCTGCGCAGGATTGGTAAAAAAATTTCCAAGTCAGAGCAAAATTCTCAGAGGGGATCAAAGAACGAGAATAAATTTGATGAAATAATATTTTCTAAGGTTCAAAATTCAGAGAAATAAAATGAACCCGTTCGTTGTGCACCCATGGGTTTGATGCGTTCTGGAGAAAATTTTCTTCTGGGTATCGAAGATTATCGATGAGGAGTTGATTTTAAGGTCTCCCACAGCTTGTCGAGAATTTTGGGATGAAGATTTTAAGTGGGCACCAGGTTGATGAATTTCCTAAGGGAAATTTGAAAATTTTCTAAGGCAAAAATGAAGAAAATGTGTTTTCAAGGTGAAATCTTCCAGACGATGAATTTGAAAGGAACTGCCTAGGTGAATTTGCTCAGATTCTTCGTGAAGATAGTTTTCTTGAGACAGAAATGAATAAAATCGAGGTTATCAGAGCTCCAACCGGTGAAATGAATTTCTCAAAGATGATACGCCCTTGAAGAGGATGGATTGAAAATTTGGCTAAAGAACTTGAACACAAAGTTGGCGATGAACGCTTGGAGATCAAGGCGTGAAAATCAGGTAAGTAAGTTAAGTTTATATCATAAAGTATTCTAATACCCCTCTCCTTGCTTGTTTTGCAGGAGAAATGTTGAGGCCAAGCGTTGATGATTTAAGTGATCCACGATGATATCACAACTTTCGAAGGAAGATAAAGTTACAAGTTTCAATCTCGAAGGAGTAAAGTTTGCAAGAAAATGGCTAAGTGTTAAGACTTAGTATAATTCGAAGTGACGAAGATGAAGACCCTCAAGTGGAAGAAATCAAAGAACAACGCCAAGAAAGAAGATTGAGAACAGTGTGAACGCGTCTACAAATGGAATCTTCTAGAAGGCTGATGGTGGACATTATGGCGCATTTATTACCCCACTCTCCTCTGTGGCGGTTTTTAGGGCAATATTATTTAGGGCTGAGGTGGCACGATTCTGGCCACTCTATTGATTGTAACCCTAGCCGTCCTTTGGGACTTGGCTAGCTATAAAAGGGGGAGTCCCCCTCATTTGTAATTCATTAGGAATTAGATTAATATTGGAATAGTAGACATTGAGAGAGTATTAGCATTAGAATTAGATAGTGTAGCATTGTAGAGCATTTTTGCATAATTTGGAGAAGAGAGAAAGTTTCCTTTGAAAACTCCTTTGAGAGATTGTTGTGTAAACACATTTTATGATAATAGATCTTTTCATTGATGATGGAATCTCGCCTTGTCATGAAATGCTAGCAAGGTTTCTTCTTCCTTTCAGATTCAAGTAGCTTAAATTCATGCAAAGTAGCTTACTTTGGTGTGTGGTGTTTTATTGAGATAGCTTCGCTTTATTCCATACCACTAGCGGCTTGTTGATGATAAGTTCGCCTTGTGTGGTCAACTGGACATTACCTTGAGTTTAACTTCAATTGTGATTTATATGCTTATATGCGTCGTTGTGATGGTGTATGCATGTTAAGTCATAATTTGAACATCTTTTGCTATTTCCCTTGAAGATTGCACCGATTTTACTGAAGCTGTCCGACGTGAGACTAGGTGAAATCTGGTTGAAGTCTATTGAAATGAAGCCCCACATATCCCGTGATGAATAAAATATAAACTTAGGCCCTACACCCTTTTAAATTCGCCTATTCTGCTAGAATCGTGAAACTTGCGCCACCGGCCAACCATTTGAACCACGAAAAGCCCTTAGTCTACCTGCTTGTTGTTAGTCAGTTTAACACCAGTAAGTCCCTTGACATACCAAAGAATATCACATCGAGCCAAACCGAAGCCTATTCGCATCAAGGAACCTTGGAGTTGAAAGCATGATCTTACTCGCAATCTTAGCATGCTGAATACTTTGTTCAAGAGAGGATAGAGCGTCCGTTGGGAGACTTTATTCTGTGTTGGTGCGGTCTCAAAAACCACGTCAACAGAATTGGCGCTAGAAGGAGGGCTGATCGCGAACAACAGAGCAGTTGAACTCTAGATTCTATCAAATTTTATTATCTGTGGAGACAATCCTAGAGACTCTTTTACCCTCCTCCTAGCACGTCAACAGAATTGGCGCTAGAAGGAGGGCGAATGCGAACAACAGCTATAGCATACAGTTGTGTTGAAGTAGAAAGGGTTTGAAATACAAAAAGTTCTTTTGGAGAAAGTTATTATGAGTCAAGATGGTGTTCTCTCAAAGTTGAACAATCTCGCGCGCCGCCCATAGAAGAAGCATTTACATCCTGGATCGTATCACTTCATTTTCGCCAGACAAGTTGAAAAGAATCTTGAGGTCTACGCCCAGTTCATATAAAGATTTTGTGGAGTTAGAGCTACCTACGAGATCAAGGAAGAAGAGAGAAGATCATTCAAGCAAAGAAGTCAAGTCAAGTGAAGAATTTTTATCAAACGAAGAAGTTCAGTCAAGCGAAGAGAGCGGAGAGGAAATTTCAAGTTTGTTTAGACCTCCACCTAGCACTTCGAGGTTTACTCAGCCAAGACAAGTTCAAGCTGTTGTACAACAGCCAGCCCAAGTGATTGTGTATCAAAGGCGACAACCAGTTCAAGCAATGGCTCAACCAGGAGGTCAACCAGGAGGTCAGCAAGGAGGTCAACCCGCTCCCAACGGTGCTACATGGTTGGTTACCAACCCATCTCCGCTAGAGTTTCAAGATTACCATGAGATGCCAAAGAATCCTGAAAATTTTTGTCCTAAGTTCATTGCCAATGATGTTAACTACACGGCCGAGGACCATATCAAGATGTTTGAAGGTCACCTGCGCAATAGGCAGATTGGGTATGCAGACGTGGCTTGCCGATTATTTCCATATTCTTTAGGAGAAGAGGCTCATTTTCGGTTCATTCACCTACCAGTGGGGTCTATAAGAACATGGGAGCAGATGAAGGAGGCCTTCATCGGAAAGTTTGGTATACCTGCCACCCCTGTAGAGCTTTATCGTCAATTTGCAGAAGTGAGAAGACAAGACAAAGAGCCCATCCATGCATTCAACAATAGATTCCAAAAGGCCCTCAATAGGTTACGCACTCCTTATGTCATTGATGACGCCCGAGAAAGCTACTATTCAGCACTTGATCCTTTGACTGCAATGTTCGTAAGATCTCACCCCACTCCAGCAAATATAAATCAAGCTTACGCTAAAGCTGTTGAAGTAAGTCAAGGTTTAGGACAGAATATAACTGGGCCCATACTCTACACTGGCCTAGCTACGACAAACAATCAAATGCCAATGTTCGGCTCAACATGGAATCAACAAGTTCCGGCATTAAATGCAATTCCACAGCCAGCTTACCAAGTTCAAGCACCATCAAGTCAGTTAGTTCTCCATCCTGGGATGCCTTTGTCCCAGACGCAAGTCACACAGCCTGTTTATCTCCAAAACACAGTGCCACCAGTGAAAACTTCAGAGGAGAAAGATGAAATGAAAGATTTGATAGAACAAGTGAAGAGGCTGTCAGCTGAGGTAACTCACCTCAAAAATCAAAATAATCAGATGCCAACTATGCAGCGAAATTATCAGGCACACCAAGGTGCTAACCGAGGATATCAAAATAATCCTCCAAGTCATCAGGATACCCATCAAGGATATAGTCATGAAAACAATTATGGGTATAGAAATAACAATCAAGGATTTCAGAGGAGGTCCTGGAATACTGGGCCCAACAATGGAGGTGTCCCATCGCCATTGGACAACCCGCCACCTCCTGAAAATCGTCCTGCAGATAGAATTTATATGGCCGAAACTGCCTCGTCAGGATGGTGTAGGTTACATAACACGAACCAGCACTCTGAACTTCAGTGTCACGAATTCCAAGTTGTGGCTGGTATTCTCAAGAATGAAACAGGGAATGCAGGCGCCACAGAAAGTCCTCCAATTACAGGATATGAATTAGTCCCAGCGCCCAGATATGATCAAGCACTGATAATAGAAGATTGCAATTTCCCGCCTGAGTTTCAGAGTTACACGCCCCCACCAGTCAGTCAACAATTTCCATCAGCTTCAGCAAACGCTCCCGTGGGGATGCCAGAGTTTCAAATACCGTCAGAAGTCCATGCCACATATGCTTCACCAGAAGAGTCTCTTTATAGGGATGGTTATATTTTTCCGCCTCTCAACAACAGTGTCTCGGTGGAAGGAAGAGGGGAGGTGCAAGCTTTTCAAACTACTAGAGGTGAAGCTCCTAAAGTGTATCAGAGGAATTACCCCCAACAACGTGAACCTCTGACATCATCGGTACCTCCAAATAATTTTACAATTCCGCCACATCCCAACGCGAGCAATAACCCAGGTTTACCAAGAGATTCTCCAGAGTACAGGAGGCAGAATGCAATGCAAGGTGGAGGTGGACAACAAGTTATTCAGCAGCCAGTTCACCAAGCTGAGCAAAGACAAAAGAAAGTCTTCCTAGAGAGGACGTGAAAAGACTTGGCTCTTATGTGTTGGAAGAATTCAAAAGGATGAAGGTTAGTCTCCCCTTACATGAGTTAATGAAGATTTCAGAGGTTCGAGACACAATTTTGAGAAGTGTGTATGAAACGCCTATTGTGAAGGATACTTCCCAAGATATATCAAGGAATCCTCCTGTTGTCACACAGTCTCGTCCTGTGCAGAGTACAAATATGGTAGAAGAGGTGCCTCACGCTCCATTTGACACTGGGGAAGCTCCACAACAACCTCAAAACTTTGTGGGTATGGTACAAGGTTCTCCAAACGCTCCTGAAAAGTCATGGATTGAAGATAAAAGGAAACGGTTCAATATTCCTGCGGAGCAGAAGCAAAAACAGGAGCAAACGCAGAATCCAAAAGAGGTTGTTCAAGACAATCAATGTCAATCAAGTAGAAAAGATGAAAGTAAGAATGCCTCAGCAAATGAAAGAAAGAAGCCAGTGGTATTTTATCAGGGAAGGGATGAACCAGCCCCGTTTCTTGTTTCAGTCATAATTTTTGGAAAGTTATTGCATAATTGTTTGATCGATTCCGGTGCATCAAGTAATGTCATGCCTTTGAAGGTATGTCAGGCGTTAGGTATAATCCCGCTCAAAACCAACAAGAAGGTGACTCAGCTGGATAAGACGGAAGTTCCAGTTGTAGGGGAATTAAATGGTATTCATATGCAGCTAGCGGCGGATCCTAGAATTCAGAGTCGCATCGACATATCAGTTGTGGATTCTCCGGATGGTTATGGTATGCTGTTGAGTAGAGATTGGTCTAGAAAATTGAATGGATACATCGCGACTGACTTCTCCCACATGTGGTTGCCTTGGAAGGGAGTTCCAAATCAGATAAAAATTGAAAGTACACCACGGCTCAAATTGATGATTACAGAATGTGGTGAAAATAGTGATGTTTTATTCATGGAAACTGATTTGGGTACGTACAAGCCTGTTAAGAAAGAAGTCCTCACGTTGCAAAGCTCGGAAGGGGAGGAGTTTTCAGAAGATACGCCTGCCTTCACCGGAGTGTTGATTGAAAATGATTCGAGTAGGAATGAGGATGAAGGGATGTTTGGAGATTCTGCAAAGCAAGAGATAGAAAATACCTCCATCGAAGATTTATCAAGTAGAATGCACGAGGCTTCCCATTCAGAGAACATAGGTGTCATGGGTAAAACTTCCTCCGAGCAATCCCCGGAGGAAGAATACGAAGAAGTCAATTGGGGAGAAGACCAGATTCAAACAAGGCTATCGCAGTTGACGCACTTGGAGGCGAAAAGGAATGAAGCTTTGGAAAGTTTGGCTAAACATCAAAGGGTTATGAACGGATGGATCGACAAATCATGGTTGGACCCTGGTCAAGTTCCTGAGATCCTGGGAGATGATGCATTTAAGTTACGAACAAGAACAAGAGGGGATATCTCGTTGCCAGATGATGGGAGATTCCTCAAGCATTATTTCCAACCCTAGGTTCTCTCCGAGAGCCTATTTTGTAATATAGTTAGATTAGATTTGCTTCCCCGTTTGTTTGCTTTTCTTTTGCTTTTCGGTTCGTTTTGGTTTTGGTTTTGGTTTGTTGCCCTTTGGGTTTTTGGTTTGGCGTTCCCGTCCCTTGAGTTGTCCGCTCAAGTGGTTTTGGTTTGGGAATGGGCAAAGATTTTGGGTTTTCCCATTGCGACGGGGGCGATGATGTTTTAACTTTCTCAACATGGTTTCTTTCACTGGAATTTGCATAAATTTCTGAAAAGGACTAAGGTTGTTTTCCTCTTGTTATCATCCAGCTAGCGATTGAACTCGTCTCGGGAGGTTAACCCGTTGTTGTATCTTAACACACGAGTCTAAAGGCCTTTAAAATCTTACCTATCCCCATTCTGAGTCATTTTGGTTTCTTGGGAAAGGTCTCAGCAGGTGAAAATCTTGCATCTTGCTTTAGCGCCACTACAATTCTCAAACCCATTGGAGGCTTCATTGCCTGCCAGCCAATTGAGGAATTGATGGAAATCAAAAGAAAGAAAAGAGAATGTGCTTAAAAGAAATATCTGAAAAACAAAAAATGAGAAATGAAAACTAAAAGAAATATCATGAAATATTGGTTTTGGGAACATACGCGTAACTCCATCGGGGCTATGGACGCCCGGCCGACAGTGGAGAAATATTCGTGAGAATTGTAGCGACAACCTCGTCGGGGCTATGGACGCCTGACTGGCAGCGAGGCAATGTCCAGGATGCTTTTGAAGCTAAGATATTTATATAACTTGCTACGACCGATTCCAGAAGTCGATATGGTTTAGAGATGGAACAAATGCACACACTCACAGGGTCTTAGATAAAAGTGTTTTGATCCAATATCGGATTCTTCCCCCCTTTTGAGTAAGTGTCCTTTTTGTATGATGGTTTGAGGAAGATTAATCGAAGTTCAATTCTTAAAGTGTTTTTCAACACTTTCCCGTGGGGATGCCAGATGTTGTGACCTTTTTCACACATCGCCCCATTCAAAATGGGGACCCCTAATTTTCGCTCCATTCTGGTCATTTTGGCTTTGGTTTTTGGTCTCTCTCTCTCTGTCTGTCTCTTTTCTGATGGTCTACCTTCCGGGGACGTTCCCGTCTTTGAACTTGAACAAGTGAAATTTGGCCAAGTCTGAAATTAGGGTTTGAGTCTTTCCAGCCAATTTGAAGTCAAACGAGGTGAAATTTGAGCTTAACGTTCTTGTCAGTATGCTTCAGCCGAATGACAAAATTTTCATCGGATTACAGGGTACTTACTATTTTAGTAAGTGCAATTACAAACAATTTGTCAGCTATTTTGAGATACGTAGGTCCTTGACATTGGGGGCATATCGGGCTGCTTTCGCATGCAAAATTTGGGCAAAAGCAGGACTACTTACTATTTTTAGCGGTCAGGAAAACCCAGAACAAATTCCGAGGAATGCGGAATCACGAGTTTTCTTTACGTATCACGCATATTCCATACAGGTTTCGAGACCTTAATGACGACGTAACATACAAATCCCGAGATGATCACTTTCAAGATTGACCTTAGAGGCTATTTTTAGGAGTTGCATGTGAGGTTTTCTTCACCATGTCCGGTGATTCGATGGGTTTTGAGCTTGGCGATGGTGCTGACATACAGCGAGGATTCTCCTCATTAGGAACTTGCTATTTTTAGCAGTGTGTCGGCCTCGGCATTGATTCCGAGGCTGATCCAGTGTGCGAGAAGCGAAGGAAGCGGAGATCTTTTGTCGCATGCAATTACAAATTAGGGTTTCGGCAGACCTAAAATAGGCATCAAAAGTCAAAATCTTCGAAATCCGGTGTAAACCACCGCGATCAGCATTCTTCAGGCTATCTGCTGGTGAAATTTCAAGTTAAACGGAGCACTTACTATTTATAGTAAGTCAAATTGGAAACATGCTAAAAATAGTAAATCAGCTGCATGCGTCAGTGTCGGCAGTAAGGTCACGTGGTGAGGAGCGCCTCATTAAAATTTCAACTCGATCGGAGCAATGGAGCTATCAGAAACATGAGGTTACTATTTATAGTAAACCACCTTCAGAAACATGCTAAAAATAGCAGGTCAGCTAAAAAATGGCAGTGTCGACAGGACAATAGAGCTATGAGGATGCTACGTTCAAAATTTCAAGTTGATCCAATCTTCAGAAGTGCAAAAATGAGAAGGTTTACTATAACTAGCAGGGTATGAGAAGCTGGCAAAAACGATGAAAAAGTTCTAAGTCTGGAACTTCAATCCTGCAGCTATGGCAAAATGCGCCCAGCTAGTGTGGAGGCATGAAAATTTTCTAAGAGTCAAGCTTGTCCTTCCCCCTAGGCAAAATGCGCCCAGCTCAAGGCCTCATGTTGCAAAATTTTCGAAGTATAAATTTTCATCCTCCTCCACTAGTAAAATGCGCCCACTCACAAGAAAGTCAAGGGAAAGTCAAAGTGTCTCATCCTTCAGCATAGGCTAAATGCGCCCACATGCTAGCAAGAAGCATAAAAAAATTCTAAGGCAAACTCGTCCTCCTCCTATGGTGAAATGCGCCCAAAAGCAAATGGGTCAAAAGGAAGTCAAACAACTCTCATCCACCTCCACTGGCAAAATGCGCCCACATGCTAGCAAGAAGCATAAAAAAATTCTAAGGCAAACTCGTCCTCCTCCTATGGTGAAATGCGCCCAAAAGAAAATGGGTCAAAAGGAAGTCAAACAACTCTCATCCACCTCCACTGGCAAAATGCGCCCAAGGAGTTAACAAGAAGAAAAGGTCAAGGAAAGTCAACGAATTTCATCCTCCTGCCATGCTAAAATGCGCCCAAGGAGAAGGAGGGAAGTTGTGAAAGTTTCTAAGTAAAATTCGTCCTTCTCCACACCTCAAATGCGCCCCATGCAAGCATAAGCTGGATAAAGTCAAACTAGTCAAATGTTTTCATCCTCCTCAAGGGCCAAAATGCGCCCAAATGCATGCAAGTGAAGACAAAAAAATAGAAGCTGAAAAGTCACAAGGAAAGGCGTTGAAAAGGTTCCATCCTCCTCAAGGCAAGAAATGCGCCATGCAAGCTAGGAAGAAGACAAAAGAGGTTGACTTTCTCCTCTTTCCTTTGAATGCGCCTATATGAGGGCATGTGAAGACAAAACATTCCCATGCAAAGGCATCCACGCAAATTTAGAAGGAGACAAAGGCGTTGAAAATCATGTAATGGCTAAGTCAGAGGTGGCGTTTAAAGTTCATCCTTCTTCAAGTATGAAATGCGCCCAAAAGGGAAGAAAGAATATTGCTAGGTGTGGCGTCATTCCTCTTCAAAGGCTAAATGCGCTCAAGGTGGTGGATGATGGAAAAGTTTTAAGGCGTGATGAAGTGATATGCCAAGGGTGGTGGAAATAAAATGTTAAATGCTAGGCGCCTAAAGTTAGAAAAATGTTGAGAATTTTCCAAGGGCGTTGGAATTTCAAATAAAATTGCCTTGCAAGTATGGAGAAAAATGCAAAATGGTGAGTGAGGGGTAAAATATGCTAAACGCCTTCATAAAATTTTCTAAGTGGAGTTGATATTTTCACAGGCAAAATTGATCGAGCTGGATATAAAATTTTCACAGGCAAAATTTTCAAGGTGATCTAAAACTTTCTTAGGCACAAAATATTTCCTCCCTTAGAAAAATGCCTAAGTCTGGGGAGGTGATGGGATTTTCTTGAAGCATGAGCAGAGTTGCCAGAGATGAAGTCAGATGATGCCAGCTGCGCAGGATTGGTAAAAAAATTTCCAAGTCAGAGCAAAATTCTCAGAGGGGATCAAAGAACGAGAATAAATTTGATGAAATAATATTTTCTAAGGTTCAAAATTCAGAGAAATAAAATGAACCCGTTCGTTGTGCACCCATGGGTTTGATGCGTTCTGGAGAAAATTTTCTTCTGGGTATCGAAGATTATCGATGAGGAGTTGATTTTAAGGTCTCCCACAGCTTGTCGAGAATTTTGGGATGAAGATTTTAAGTGGGCACCAGGTTGATGAATTTCCTAAGGGAAATTTGAAAATTTTCTAAGGCAAAAATGAAGAAAATGTGTTTTCAAGGTGAAATCTTCCAGACGATGAATTTGAAAGGAACTGCCTAGGTGAATTTGCTCAGATTCTTCGTGAAGATAGTTTTCTTGAGACAGAAATGAATAAAATCGAGGTTATCAGAGCTCCAACCGGTGAAATGAATTTCTCAAAGATGATACGCCCTTGAAGAGGATGGATTGAAAATTTGGCTAAAGAACTTGAACACAAAGTTGGCGATGAACGCTTGGAGATCAAGGCGTGAAAATCAGGTAAGTAAGTTAAGTTTATATCATAAAGTATTCTAATACCCCTCTCCTTGCTTGTTTTGCAGGAGAAATGTTGAGGCCAAGCGTTGATGATTTAAGTGATCCACGATGATATCACAACTTTCGAAGGAAGATAAAGTTACAAGTTTCAATCTCGAAGGAGTAAAGTTTGCAAGAAAATGGCTAAGTGTTAAGACTTAGTATAATTCGAAGTGACGAAGATGAAGACCCTCAAGTGGAAGAAATCAAAGAACAACGCCAAGAAAGAAGATTGAGAACAGTGTGAACGCGTCTACAAATGGAATCTTCTAGAAGGCTGATGGTGGACATTATGGCGCATTTATTACCCCACTCTCCTCTGTGGCGGTTTTTAGGGCAATATTTTTAGGGCTGAGGTGGCACGATTCTGGCCACTCTATTGATTGTAACCCTAGCCGTCTTTTGGGGACATTAGCTATAAAAGTCCCCCATTTGTAATTCAAAGGAGAGGTCATTGAGAGAGTATTACATTAGAATTAGATAGTGTAGCATTGTAGAGCATTTTTGCATAATTTGAGAAGAGAGAAAGTTTTCCTTTGAAAACTTTTGAGGAGATTGTTGTGTAACACATTTTATGATAATAGATCTTTTCATTGATGATGGAATTCGTCTTGTCATGAAATGCTAGCAAGGTTTCTTCTTCCTTTCGTATCCAAGTAGCTTAAATTCATGCAAGTAGCTTACTTTGGTGTGTGGTGTTTTATTGAGATAGTTTCGCTTTATTCCATACCACTAGCGGCTTGTTGATGATAAGTTCGCCTTTGTGGTCAACTCGACATTACCTTGAGTTTAACTTCAGATTTATATGCTTATATGCGTCAGTGATGGTGTATGCATGTTAAGTCATAATTTGAACATCTTTTGCTATTTCCCTTGAAGATTGCACCGATTTTACTGAGGCTGTCCGACGGAGGCTAGGTGAAATCCGGTTGAAGTCTATTGAAATGAAGCTCCACATATCCTGCATTTAGAATAAAACATAAACTTCTTAGGCCCTACACCCTTTTAAATTCAGTTCATTTCCGGTTAGAATCAGGAAACTTGCGCTCACCTGCCAAATCATTTGAATCATACGAAAGCCCTTAGTCTACTGTTTGTTGTTAGCCGTCGAACAATTGTGCAAGTCCCCTTGACATACCAGCAATATCACATCGAGCCAAACTGAGCCTATTCGCACTCAAGGAACCTTGGAGTTGAAACCATGATCTTACTCGCAATCTTAGCATGCTGAATACTTTGTTCAAGAGAGGATAGAGCGTCCGTTGGGAGACTTTATTCTGTGTTGGTGCGGTCTCAAAAACCACGTCAACAGAACCTTCCACTAGAGGATGCTACATGGGAAGAAATAGAGATTTTTGAGCACTTGAGTTTGAAATTGCTTAAGGGTAAGCAATTTGGGGCAGGTAGGACTGCAATGTCCTTTCACTAGTTGGCTCGGCCAGTAAGTGATAAAAAAGGGGGATTGCTTAAAAAAAGTAAAATTTAAATTTTGAATTTAGGTGCCTCTTTTTGGGCACCAACACCCTTGCCCAAATTAGTATTTATTTTCTTGCAATTGTTGTGTGCCAACATTTGGATTATTTGATGAGAGTTTTGGGAGAAATATTGAGTGGGTTGTTGAGACAAGAAATTTAGTTACACTACAAGGTTAGGATGCCAACCCTAGCCTTATCTAGTCAATTTTTTTGTTCAAATCTTGCATTTTCTCAAACCCTACTTGTAGAGTAACCTAAGGCAAGTCTAAACTATAGGTGGCCACCCGATTTAGGAGGATTGCATCAATCTTATACAAAGCCATTGGCCATCCCATTGCTATTTTGTACCTTTCCAAGTGTTGATGGGCCATTAAGATGTCTGCTGGGCCATTTTGTTAACATATTCAAGGATTCTTGTAGACTATTTCATGTTTGTTTGAGGGAGTGACTCACATACTATCTAATACACCTGGATTGACTAGGTTTGAGGTCACCTTATAAAGGCACAACAAGGAATCTCCAGAAGCTTCTAGAAGAGGCGCCCTAACTTCAAATTTGAAATAAACCTTTTTCCCTCCAAGAGGTGGCGTCCCCACACAAGCATTATTTTGACCTTTTAAAAATAATAAAATATCACCTCCTCCTCAAGTTGGCGTCCAAAACACAAGCTTCATTTTTGACCATATAAAATATTAAATCACCTCAATGAGGTGTCCACCCATGAAGACCACCTTTTTAGAACAACATGAACTGATGAAGCTAGGCCAAGGGGGGACTTTAAATATAATGTTAAAATATAACAATATTTAAATAAATTGAACTTATCTCTAAAAAATGCATTCCAAGGCCAAAAGTGAAGAAACCAACTGAACTAGCTGAAGAAGAGAACCAACTGAGCCGAAAACAACAGGACCACCACCAGAAATAGAGTTTACTAAAAATAGTAAATTTTAGAAGTGCTCGGAACGCAAAGCAAGTCACACCACTGCGAAGCTCTCTGAAAACCCAGAAAGAATCCGCAATTCAATCACCAAATTTCGAGCAACAACAACCTCCAAAACAGGAAACCCTAATTTCACCTTCCGAGTAGCCTATGGGTCTCTGGAATAGGCCAACGGTCAACTGAAATGATCATGCTCGAGAAGGGGACATTACAAACATGCTGTTAGATTGATCACAAAGTTGGGAGGGAGTTAAACAAGTGTCTTGTATAAAGCAGCTGTTGATTACCTCATTAGGTGTCTCAAAAAGAAGGGCGCCCCTGGTCAACAGGGGCGCTTTTGCTTTGGAGTTCACTGATTCACCTTCTATCTTGTATGCTCTGACGATCAACTGTTGACATTTGATTTGTCTCGTAGGCTGGCTGATAGGTTCATTGCAAAGTTGGGCTCGAGCTAAAGAGATCTTATGAAGACAAGTTTCTTCGAGAACTGACATCTGCATCATCTCATTCAAGGGCGCCTTTCTTCAGTAGGGGCGCCTTTTGACTCCTTTGATTGCATTTCTACCTTGGTAGCAAGGCGTGGTTTTCTAGAGTTAGCCAAATTTTGGCCTTTTTAAGTTTCCATAATCTCCTCCATCAAACGACATCCTTTTTATCCTTTTCCGCCATGGTTACGTCGTTGAAGCTTTTGAAGCTTAGCTTTTAGCACCTGGTATTGGCCAATCTACCATTAATGGTTGCGGAGCTCCTAACTCTGTTCTTGAAAAATAAAAATAGACCCACCAGAGTAAAACATGTCTTTTGATAATTCTGACTTGACCAGTGTGATTGTGAAGTCGATTAGTCCCATCAAAATCATTTTCAATAATTTCCGGGAAGGACCTATTTTCAGGGGTTTCCCTAAAACTAGGGTACAAAACCCTAATTTTCAATTTTTCAAAATTTTACACATATGTTCCTTGATAGAAACCCACAAAGAACTTATGTTTGGTTTGACCTAAAACAAACTTTTGACGACATTTTAACATGATTTAGCTCAATTTAAGTAGAATGCCAAAAATTTATTTTGGGTACAACACCCTCCTAATTTGAAGAGTAGTCATTACGCATTATGCATAACTGTGCATACCAACTTGCACTCTAGAGGTGCTAATTGTTACGCCAACAAGTATCTTCCCATTTGGCGACCTTCTAGTTTCTACGAACAACTCTTCAATGCAATGAATCTCAAACATCCTCATCAAATGCTCTTCTATTGTAAACATGTGTGTAAAATTTGGGGAGCCAAGGTTATTATAGGTTGCCATACCATGTACAACGTTGGGAATTATGATCTCTCCTTCATGTTTCTTGATGGTCAAGGATCCACAAGTTGTTCCATCATGATCAACCAATGGATGTGATGTCAAGGTACATAGAGACTCCTCAAGTGGCTGATCTTCGTGCTCAACATGAAAACCATGTGACTCTTCTTCCTCCAAGCTATGGTTTCACATGATGAATGAATTTTGCTTTTCTTATCCTCACAGGTAGGTTGAAACACATCTTTGTTCTCTTCTTCCACCATAGGGCTATCATAAGCTGACTGATTTTTGTTCTCCTTGGGATGCAAATCAAATGGTAACACATCTTCTTTCCTTTCTTCTGCATACCCTGCAAGTGGCAGATCCATTATGGTGTCTTCTTCAACTTCATGGTCCTTATGAATGTCAATACCTTCATCCATCCTAGGGCTTCCACATGACTGAATTTTGTCTTTATCATGAACATGGATAGGCTGAAACAAATCTTCTTTCTTTTCTTGTTCTTGCATATTTAACTCTTCACCTTTCCAAATGCTTTCTTTACTATCCTTTGATATTTTGTTCTTTTTCCGCTGCTGATATGGACTTGAAAAATTCAAGTCATCTTCATCCTCATTCGATATACCCAAAAATTGTGTAAAGGAAAGGATGTCTTGTATCTTTTTAGGAAGGGAGCGATACTTATGGTAGCTGCTCATAATTGCATCATGTGTTGCCATGGCATGAAGTCTCTTACTTGTACTTGTAGCTGGAGAAGAAACCTTAGAGTGCCCACTTTTCCTTGAAAGTGAATCATCTAAACGCTCCAATTTACGATTGATCTATTGTTGTGTTTGTTCAAGGTCTTTCATTATTTTCTCCAGATTAGGTGCTTTTTCCTTCCTTGGTAGAGCAGGAAGGAAGGTAGGTAACAATCTTCCATCCTTAATTCTAGCCATGAAACTAACTAGCTGTCCAAACTAAAAAGCAATTCAAATTGATTTCACCCAACAAGTTGGTAGGATTGTGGCTCTAATACTACTTAAAGGTTCCCAACCCAAATCTGATCCAATTTTTCTAAGTTTGATTTCTGATTTGGCTTTGACCAACAAATAGGGAATTTGTTTTTCTGTTTGTTTTTGCTGTTTTATGAGTTTTTGTGATTTTTGGTGGTTTTTTTATTTTTTGAGGTTTTGTGCTTGATAATTACGAAAAACAAATAGATGCTAAAGGAACACAAATGATTGAAATAAAACTATGAATTCCGATTTTCCTAGGACAACAAATGTAATTTTCAAAATTAATGAAATTGAACCACCGATTACATAGAATTTGCATACCTAGAAGCCAATGCTCAATCTATTGAATATTTAATTGCTGGAACCAAAGCTTATACAATAATGATCTGATATAAAGTCTGATCTGTGCCTTAGTGGTCTGAAAACCCTAATTTCCAGCCAGGGTTTGATTGAAAATGACACCCAAATAGTACAACTAGCTGGCGAATGTATTGAAATGATGATATTTGCTGATAAGAAGCCCCAATCTGTAATTATATTCTGATAACTCACTGCTGCAATCGATTATAAATGCAAATTAACTTGTGATGAAGACCAATGATGCCCAAACGGAAACCCTAGGTAGATCTCCCTATTTTGTGAATTGGGTTTTCGTCCAATTCACTATCCTCCAAGGGATTTCGTCCTCAGAAGACCTGTATGCTGCTGAAACCCTCTTCCAAAGTTCAAACTTGCAATTTGCTTTTGTCAAAATAAGAATAGAATGCCCAAATATGAGCCCAACATATTGCTCTAGAACCTCCCATGAGTTTTTTTATAAAAATCAGTAAAATAATCCTCCTTGAGCATCTTTCCTCATCAAAAGAAAATGCCACTTTTTAAAAACAACTTTGAGTTACTAGGATGGGAGCACTTTTCACTATTCCTTTTATAATTTTCTATTACTATTGAATTTTTACTATTCCATTAAAGCAATCATTAATATTTCCAATTTATCCCTAGATTCATCAACTGAATTTCAACTAAAAGGCTTGTAAAGCTCCCAGCTAAGCTCTACCACCTTCGGTTGGGTCCCCTAACCATTCTACTGACCTACGAGAACCCTAGTAGTAGGCCAACCTCCACTATAGTCCGAGCTGCTTAAGGAAGGGGCATTACAAAATTTGTGGTGTCATCTGATGCAAGGGATACCAAACCCCTTTACTCCTTAAATCTTCCCAATTACTCCAAGGAATGGTTCTCCAATTGTTGTCATATCAGGTTAGCACCCTAGAGGCCATCTCACTAGGTGGCTGCTGCTCTTTGGAGGGTTCAGGTTGATGCTGCTTTGGCCTATGATGATCCCCGCTTCAAAGCAAGAGCTTGCTGAGCTTCAGGAGAGGGATCAAGCTTTGATGATAGTTAGTGGTTGTCGGAGATCATTAGGTTTGTGACATGTTGGCTGGTTGTTGAGGTGTCCATTCCTCCTTTTTTTCCCTTAAGATATACAGTACGGTTTAGGCCTGCAGGATGGTCATCTTATTATTTGGCATCTAGTTTTAGTTTTTGATGTATAGGCGATTGTGCTTGTTAAGGTGTATGTTGGAGCTTTGGAGTTATGTAGTTGCTGCTGCGCCCAATAGTTTTTGGCATTTGCATCAGATTCTTCTATTAATATATAGGCCCGGCTTGTATACTTAACTATTTGTGCCTTTTTTGATATTTTTGGGTTGAATTCCCTACATTATCCACATATCTATGGGAGTAAAATGCTTGTGTTATGAAATATCATAGTGTCCTGATACATGCTGAGACCATCAAATCCATATGGAATCTTTGGGGCAAGTGGGGAGCTAATTGTCAGTTGAAGCATGCAAATAATGGCCCTTTCTTGAATCAATACTTATAGGAAGCTCATGAGGTGACATAAGAAGATTACTTTCATGTGATATCAGACTCAGACCTGAACTGGCCTTAAACATACCCATTAGAACATATGCGGCTGATTTGACTAGCATTACTGAAACTCAGGCATGTTGTTGATTTATGGATTCCCTCATGAATAAGAATTTATTATTCATGTGGTTTGTCTATTAATATTCCATGTGGACAATATATGGTAATGAGGAGATCTGATTGCAGCCTTTACATTTGAATGTCAATTCAGGAGTCCACTGGGATGCTATGATTCTTGGATTATTGACAGTAACAATGCTACTACTAAGGATAAGACCAACAAAACCAAACATATTCAAATAAAATAGATATAGTTGATAATATGCAGATACAATAATACAAGCAACATGCAATTCCTTCACATTCTGAATAAGAAAGATGATTTTAAGAGTGTCATAATCGTTTGCAGATTCCTAAAATTAAACCAAACGGAAATGAAAGAAGATATCAAATGTCTCACCAGCAATCAGAGCTCCAAGGGCTGTGCAAAATGTTCCAACCTGGAGTAGTAGTTCCAATCTGCTCACTTCTAGGCGTCTAGAACTGTAACCAAGGTTTTCAATTAGCCTTAACTAACAGACATAAGTGCAAACTAAACAGTAAATAGAATCATGGAAAATAAAAGAATTAAAACCAATCATGAGAGAGGTCATACATAAGATAAATTCTATGCACTGGACCAAGTAATCTTCAAATCTCAAGAGGATAAATATACTAAATTTTACAATGATTTGGCATTAGAAATACTAAATCTATGAGATTTTAGGCACTTATATCAGGTACATCACGTGCTTATATTATGAATTATTGTAAGTTATAACCACTCAAACCTAATTAGTCAATCCACCCTTAGTGGTAGTTCCCATACTCCGTTGCATAGTACTAAAAAAAACACTCCAAATTCAAGAAACTACTTTTTGATCCACTCTGTCTCTAACCTCAAATAACATTAAACCAAAAAAGAATATAGAGGAGCTTCTAAATGCTTTGGATATTTGCTCTAAAAAATTTCACACATCATTTTTTTCTCAAATGTATTTCTTTATTTGAACCTATTGTATTTTGTCTTTTATGAATATCATTACTATTCTCCATTGTATATATTTTTCTCTGTGACATACAAACCATAGTTACAAGAATTGGACTTGGCTTGGACTTGGTAGGCTGATTTTTTACATGACACTTAGAATTGGCTAAAACTCCACGACTTAGAAAATTGAATAAACCATGAAATATAGAGATTTTTATAGCATTTAAAGCTTTTATTGTCCATCATTCGATAAATCAACTTTAAAGACATAATAATATAATTACATAGAAGCTAGTTTGGTCCCGTACACAAGTATACATCAATCAATGGAGTACAAAAGGGGATTTGAGCTAAAGGAAATGAAAATCTTAAATACATAAATATTGTCAAGTGTTTTAGGTATACAAAACTTATGAATTATGAAGTCTATGGCATCAAAACAAAATATCAAAAGTATAACTATGGCTAAGAGGAGCTTGCATCACTTGATCCAACAAGTCCTAGATAGGCATCTAAGATAGGTTCTCAATGATGATGCAGCAATGATATTTGTCTTTGTATAAATGATATCAACATCTAAGGGGTCTACTCATGCTCTATCCTAATCCTTTGCCATGGCTATTGGCTTTGCCTCAAGAAAAAATTAATCAACCCATGAAATATCATCCTCAATGAGAATAAAAAAATCCCTAGCCTCAATGATCCAATTTGATTGTGGATCAGCCTTCACTAATGTAAGGAAAAATAAAAAAAAAGTTAGGATTTGTTCATAAAAAGAGATTAGACACAAAAAAATTCATTGTAGAACAAGAAAAAAAAGAGGGAAAATAAGTTTTCTTCATTTTTTCCTCTTTTTATTTCTTGTTCCATGAATCTTAAACAAATGTAGAAGACATGCCAAATGAAAAAAGAAAACAAAAACAAAAAGATTCAAATAGGAAAATACCTCTTCAAATTAGCTTCAAATTGATGGTGGGCTCTGTTGTGACCTTTTTCACACATCGCCCCATTCAAGATGGGGACCCCTAATTTTTGCTCCATTCTTGTCATTTTGGCTTTGGTTTTTGGTCTCTCTCTCTCTGTCTGTCTCTTTTCTGATGGTCTACTTTCTGGGGACGTTCCCGTCAGTGAGCTTAAGCATGAATTTGGCCAAGTCTGAAATTGGGGTTTTGTCTTCCTGGTCAGTACAGGGGTCGAATAAAGTGAATAACTTGAAAATTGAGCTTAACATTGATGTTAGCATGTTTCCAGCAGGTTCTCAGCAAAATTTCATCAAATTCTGAGGTACTTACTATTTTTAGTAAGTGTGAAATTGCAATTTGTCAGGTTTTTGAGATTCGATCATCACACTTGCATTCAGGTATATCGCTCTTGCACGCCAAATTTGAGCAAAATTGGACAACTTACTATTTTTAGCAGTCCGGCTTCCAGGGCAGATTTCAGGGTCCAGATGCAGAGATTTTCTTTGCATGTCTGGATATTCCTTCTGGGTTTTTCGAGACCTTCGCAACGATATAACATGCAAGTCGAAATGATCACTTTCAGGATTCAGCCTTCCGAGGCTATTTTGAGGGTTTGCATGTCAGGGTTTCTTTTGCGTATCGGGTGATTCTGATGGGTTTTTCAAAACTTGTGATGGGACCTGGCAGAATTCCCTCGATGAGAACTTATATTTTAGCAGTGTGTCACAGCGGCCATACCAGCAGTTACGGGCTGATCCGGTGTTCGCGAGCGAAAGCAAGCGGAATCTTTTGTCGCATGCAACGTGCAAACCTTCGAGTTTCGGCTTCGGAGCCTAAAAATAGGCATCAAAAGTCAGAATCTTCGAAAACCGATGTAAACCATCGCGATCAGCATCCTTCAAGCTATCTACTGGTGAAATTTCGGGTCAAACGGAGCACTTACTATTTATAGTAAGTCAAATTGGAAACATGCTAAAAATAGTAAACCAGGTGCATGCGTCAGTGTCAACAGTAAGGTCACAAGGTGAGGATCGCCTCATTCAAATTTCAACTCGATCGGAGCTTGGGAGCTATCAGAAACATGAAGTTACTATTTATAGTAAACCACCCCTGGAAGCATGCTAAAAATAGCAGGTCAGCTAAAAATGGCAGTGTCGACAGGACAACAGAGCTATGAGGATGCTACGTTCAAAATTTCAAGTTGATCCAATCTTCAGAAGTGCAAAAATGAGAAGGTTTACTATAAATAGCAGGGTATGAGAAGCTGGCAAGGATGAGAAAAATGGCTAAGTCTGGAACTTCATGCTTCACTTCCTTGAAAATACGCCCAGTTGATGAGAAGGCATGAAAAATCTCAAAGTTTGAAGTTCGTCCTTCACCAGGGGCAAAATGCGCCCAAAAGAGAATAAGTCAAAGTGGTCAATGCTTTTTATCCTGTAGCTAGGCCTAAATGCGCCCAAGGGAGGTTGATAGCATAAAAAAATTTCTAAGTGACAAACTTCATCCTTCTCCTAGGCCTAAATGCGCCCAAATGGGGCCACATGAGGACAAAAAAATAGAAGCTGAAAAGCCACAAAATAAGGAAGGCGTTGGAAATATGTCATCCTCCATCAAGTAAGAAATGCGCCCAAAAAGGTCAAAAGGGTCAACAAAATCCGTCCTCCATGCATGCTGAAATGCGCCCAAAATGGGCCATGTAAGGACAAAAACTGGAAGTCCAAAAGTCATTTGTTGGGTGGCATTTGAAAGTTCATCCACCTCCATGGGAAGAATGCGCCAAGTTTTATCCTTCACAAGGCATCAAATGCGCCCAAAAGCTGCATGTGAAGACAAACGTGTAGAAGCTGGTCAAAGAGTCAAAGGCGTTGGAAGAAGTCTCATCCTCCAGCACATGCAAAATGCGCTCATCCTCCACTATGCCTCAAATGCGCCCATGTTTGAAGTGTAAGTGGTAAATAAAAGTGGTGAATAAGGCGAAAATGTTACCTAAACGTGGTGAAAGGTGGTAAAAGCTTGGGCGTTATCCTCCTTCATGGCCAAAATGCGCCCAAGGTGGTGGGCCTTAGATAATTTTGCTGGGCGTGATTTCTCCAAGAGTGTTGGACGCCTAAAGTGATGTGTGTGATGGAAAGATGATGGAAATAAATTGTTAAGGCGTAGTTTTAAAATTCTTCTAAGTATGCTAGGCGCCTAAAATGATTTCAGAATTTCTCTAAGGCGTGGGAATATTTTCCTAAGTGTGGAGTGAAATGCAAGTGGCAAGTAAAGATAAAATGTGCAAGGCGTGCCGAGAATGTAAAATTTCTTCTGAATGAAGCAAAATAAAAGTTTCTCCACCACGGGCAGAGTGATTGAGGAGTGAATAAAATTTTCTAAGGGAAAATTTTCGAGATGATTCAAAAAAAAATTTCTAAGGCACAAAATATTTTTCCCCTTAGAAAAACGCCTAAGTCTGGAGAGGTGATGGAATTTTCCTGAGGCACGAGCAAATTTGCCAGTGGTGAAGTCGGTGAATGCCAGCTCCGCAGGGTCGATAAAATTTTTCCAAGTCAGAGCAAAATTCTCAGAGGGGATCGAAGAACGAGGACAAAATTGTTGAAAGAATAATTTTCTAAGGTTCAAAATTCAAGAAAATTAAATGAACCCGTTCGTTGGGCACCCATGGGTTCGATGCGTTTTGGAGAAAATTTTCTTCTGGGTATCGAAGATTATCGATGAGGAGTTGATTCTAAGGTCTTCCACAGCTTGTCGAGGGGTGGGATGAAGATTTTGGGCACCCGGTTGGGTAAGTTTCATAGAAATTTTGAAGATTTTCTAAGACAAGTGTGAAGAAAATGTATTTCAATGAAATTCTCCGAACGATGAATTTGAAAAAGGCCGCTAGGTAATTCCCACTTAAATCCTTAGTGGTAGTTTTCTTAGACAGTGGAGCCAGGCAAGGTTGTCGAGCTCCGGTAATTGAAATGAACTGAAGATGATTGAAGGATGGTTGAAATTTGGCTAGGAGGCATTTGAGCAACTTGATGAGCCCTTGAAGATCAAAGTGCTAGAATCAGGTAAGTAAGTTGAATTTATATTATGAAATGATCTGATACCCTTCCCCTTGCTTGTTTTGCAGGAGAAATGTTGAGGCCAGAGCACGATGACTTGAAGTGGAAGCACGATGAAGATGAGTTACAATCTCGAAGGAGGAAAATTTACAAGAAAATGGCTAAGTGTTAAGACTTAGTATAACTCAAAGTGACAAAGATGAAGACCCTCAAGTGGAAGAAATCAAAAGAACAACGCCAAGAAAGAAGATCGAGAACAGTGTGAACGCGTCTACAAATGGAATCTTCTAGAAGGATGATGGTGGACATTATAGCGCATTTATTACCCCACTCTCCTCTGTGGCGGTTTTTAGGGCAATATTATTTAGGGCTGAGGTGGCACGATTCTGGCCACTCTATTGATTGTAACCCTAGCCGTCTTTTGGGACTTGGCTAGCTATAAAAGGGGGAGTCCCCCTCATTTGTAATCTCATTAGAGTAGAGGCGTTAGAATCAGAGTAGACATTGAGAGAGCATTAGAGCTAGATAGTGTAGCATTGTAGAGCATTTTTGCATTATTTGGAGAAGAAAGAAACATACAGCTTTTGAGATATTATGTAACATTTATAATGTGGTCACTGTTAGTGATGGAATTCGTCTTGTCATGAAATGCTAGCAAGTTCTTCTTCATCCATTAGTATATTAATACCAGTAAGCTTGCTTTGGTGTCATGGTGTTTCATTGAGATAACCGCTTTATTCCATACCACTGGCGGCTTGTTGATGATAAGTTAAGCCTTGCGTGGTATTGAAGTTATTTTGTGTTTAACTTGGGTTGGTTCCTGTATGCGTGGATTACGATGGTGTATGTATGTTGAAATTATAACTGAACATCTTCGCTGTTTCCTTGAAGGTGCCGATTTTCGCGAAGTTTGTCAAGCGAGGCTAGGTGAAATCCGGTTGAAGTCTATTGAAACAAAGCTCCACATATCCTGCATTTAGAATAGAACATAAACTTCTTAGGCCCTACACTCTTTTAAATTCAGTTCATTTCCGGTTAGAATTAGGAAACTTGTGCTTACCTGCCAAATCATTTGAATCACACGAAAGCCCTTAGTCTACTGTTTGTTGTTAGCCGTCGAACAATTGTGTAAGTCCCCTTGACATACCGGCAATATCACATCGAGCCAAACTGAGCCTATTCGCACTCAAGGAACCTTGGAGTTGAAAGCATGATCTTACTCGCAATCTTAGCATGCTGAATACTTTGTTCAAGAGAGGATAGAGCGTCCGTTGGGAGACTTTATTCTGTGTTGGTGCGGTCTCAAAAACCACGTCAACAGGCTCCTCCAAATTAATAGTGGACTCTTCCAAATGCACTATAGGCTCCTTTAGATGCACTAAGGGCCATAGTTGGAAAACTCGGACTCAGCAAAAACTCGGGAGGCCCAAAAAATTTGACTCGGCGAAATCTCGGCAAAAAACTCGATGACTTAAAAAATTGCTTAAATTACTTTCACATTTTTTTTGCAAAATTCATTGACAAGATGTATCCAATGAGTCCATAAACGAGTACAAAATTGTTTTCTATTAAATTTGATTCATTTGAATACAAATTGAGTACAAAATCACATCAACATGCGAAATCTTGATATAATAGTTGCTTGGCAACTATTATGAATTTATGATGATTGTATTTGAAGATCATCATCATAATTCATAAATTGCATATTGCAACATTTGACATTTTCCTCTATCCTAGTCTAGTGAAAACTTGGGGAGAGGTTCTAATATTTGCAAACCATTGTAGTCTAGTGAAAACTTGGGGAGAATTAATGATATTATATTAGTGATAAAGATAATTATCTAAGTTGTCGATTCTAGTCTCCACTCTCAAATCCCCTCATTTTAATCAAATTTCTTATATGAGAAGAGATACCAATAACTAGTGGGGGTCTAGGAGTGGAGACTTGAATGGGGTTTAGGGGCGGTGCCCCTTGTGGGGGTTTGGGGGCAATGCCCCTAGCGGGGTCGAGGGGCAGCGCCCCTCATGGGGGTTTGGGGGTAGTACCCTTGGCGCATTCGACAACACCCCTACCACCAAGCCCAAAAAGGCCTTTGAAACCAACAAAATTTCTTGTTACATACCATTTCACAATTTTATCACTTAAGAGAGAATTTAGGTGTTTGGCACATTTTTAGAAAGAATATTTTCTCTACAAGTGCTATGTGAGGAAGTGTAAGGGGCGTTCATGCATTTTTAGGGAAAAATCATGAGTTTTTCTACTAATTTTTCCAATTTTTTTTGTGTTTTGCATTTTTTATGTATTTGGTGAGTTTTTTTGTCAAACTCACCAATTTTTTGGTGAGTACTTGACAAAAACTTGGCGATTCTGAGTGATGAGTAAACCTTGGGAAAACTTGCCAGTCATTTGGCTCGATGACTCGCTGAGTTTTTGACAAGTTTGCCATCTATGCTAAGGGCTACTTCAAACCTGTTCAAGTTGCATCCAATCAACATTTGCTGCCAATATGTCCACTAGTACTTTGTAATAACCATAACAATTATTTTAATTTAATGATATTTATGATGAAACACAAAATTATACTAAGAGGGGGGTTGAATCAGTATAAGTCAAAACTTTACTTCAACTTTATCAAACATAGCAATATTACTTCAAACCTGAATTATCCACAACAATACCATATATGCAAGATTTAGCAATTAAGAACACACATAAGAGTCATGATTTTACATGGAAATCCTTACGGGAGGAAACCACAGAAAAATATTGGTTGTATAAATCTTCTTACAAAATTTGTAGGCACCAACCCACTAGAGACTCCAATCCCCACCACTGAGCACCAACTCAACAAGAGACTTCAATCTATTCCAATAAGAGGCTTCAACCTCTTGATCTCCTCAAATAGTAGGCTCTAACCTCCACAAGAACAAAATAACAACATTATTTGCAACTTCTCAGATCTGCCCTCTCAACTATTCACAAATATTTACTCCAAATCTACCTTATATCTCTGCTTAAGGTCTGAAATAAAGTTTGCTCCAAAATGATGCAATATTCTACTCCAAATCAGGCACAAGGTCTGCTCCAAATCTGCACTTAGGTCTACTCCAAATCAGCTTTTATGACAGCTACAAATCTGCACTTAGGTCTGCTCCAAATCAGCTTTTAGGACTGGTCTACATGATCTGATTTATCATTGTATTTCAGTTCTTCTCCTCCTTAGGTCTGCTATGAGTAAGAATGATTTGCATTGTGTTGGTATTTCAATTAGCACCTCTCGAGTGCTTATTGGAAACCAACAGTTTTTTGGCGCCCACCATGGGGCACAAGTCATAAAACTTCAAGAAAAGCTAATGCTTTTATGTCACGGGGCTGATCCTCTGGCATCCGATTACATGATCCATACAAGAAGCAATGGATGGTACCAACAATAATGCTGGTGATGATGATAGAAATCAAAAGCGTCCACTTTCATTAAATTGGGGTAATGTCATTGGACCTTTGGCTTTTGAGGTAGATCATGAGTTACCTAAAGGGTCAAGGAAGCACCTTCCCCAATTTCATGGTGATGGGAGTAACACCCGAATGAACATTTTGCTGTGTTCACAACGGCTTGTGCTGTCTTGCACGTGGGACATCGCAGTGCGTCTCTTTGTGGAGACTCTTGCTGGGAATGCTACTGACTGGTTCAATCATCTGAAGCCAGACGTTATTACAAGCTGGGAAACTATGAGCGAGAAATTTTTGGCGAGATTCAAGCCCATTGAAGACAGCCATATGTTGTTTGCCCAACTTGCAAATTCAAAGATGGAACATGTTGTACCCCAAATAATTTTTTTGGCATTCTGTGTAAATTGAGCTAAATCTTGTTAAAATGCCATGAAAGGTCTGTTTTAGGTCAAACCAATCATAGAATCTTGGTGGGTTTCTCCAAAGACAAGTGTGCAAAGTCACGAAAATTTGAAAATTAGGGTTTTTGCCCCTATTTTCAGGGAAAACCCCCAAAAATAGGACCTTCCCAGAAATGATTGAAAATGATTTTGATAGGGTTAAAAGGCTTCACGATCACATTGGTCAAGTCGGAATCATCAAAAGATAAGTTTTACTCTGGTGGGTCTATTTCTATTTTTGAGACAAAATTCGACCTCCATGACCATTAAGCCATGCAGAGATTAAGCGATACCAGTCTTTGGCCTTTAAGATTCAAAAGCTTCAATGACACAACCATGGCGGAAAAGGTCAAAAATGATGCTGTTTGATGAAGGAGATTCCTGAAAGTGAAAAAGGTCAAAATTTGACTAACTCTGGAAACGTTACGAAGGAGAAAACTCAAAAAGCTGAAAAGAGCCTTTTTCAAGCAGGGGCGCCCATGATCTTTGAGGGTCAAATGCAGTCAGTATGATCATCCAAAGCAGTCATTTTTGACGTTTGAGTGCTGGCTCGATAGTGAAACAAACATCCAGATCATTCGATGAATAGATCACTAGCAACTGCTGACGAAGCAAAAAGAGGCAGTTAAAGAAATGTCAGGAAACCACAGTTAACGGCAAAGTTCTAAGGAAAAAGAGCCTTTCCAAAAGAAAGGCGCTAACTCTTGACCTCGAGATCTTGATAAATGATAAAAACCCCGGGGTAACCTTCTCGACTGATGGATCTCGGAAGCGCCTTCAAGCATCCAACATCGGCCGAGAACATTCAACCCGGATAATCCGGTCGAAGTAAACTTTTAGGATGAGGGTAATCAGCCCAAAAGGTAAAAAGCCTTTCAGGAGGGGCGCCCTTGAATAAAGGAACCCTAAATTGAGATCCAAGTTTTCTAAAGTCAGTCATCTTTGGCGGAACAGAGCTGGGTACCTGATGAGACATCAAGCAAAATCATCTGATTCTCCGATCATCGAGAAATCTAGATCAAAACACGAGAGGTCATTTCAAAAGGCTGAAGAACGAAGATCAAAATTTCACTAAGGCATTAGCAAAAGCGCCTTTTCTTGGGAAAGGCGCCCATTCTGTTGAAGCCCTAAACTCAGCTTTTTATCATCATCTCTCCCAGGCACTTCTCTTCAGTTTGGATCCAGCTCTGCAATGAATGTGTCCGTGACGTCTCAGGATCAACAGACAACGCTAGATTCAGGATCAAACAGAGGGTTTTCAGGAGAAAAATACTTAAAAAACTTGCAAGAAGCCAAAAGGGACGCCCAAAAGAAGTCAAAGGTCATTTGTTGACTAAAGTCAAAAGCTTTTGAGTTAAAGTTGGCTAAAATGCTCCACGATTGGTGGAAATCACCTTTTTTAACTTTAGATCAAGCCAAAATCACCTTTTGAGCTTGAGTCAGGTCCCCAAATTTGTGGATCTGAAGCTTAAACATATATATTCAAGGAGAAGGCGTCCCATTTCATTATTTCATTGCAGGTTGAAAGATAAAAACAGCCACAAGCTCTCAAGGACGCCATTGAAGATCTGAAGGAGGTTTTCATCCGTTCTTCATTTTTCTTGCAGATCTGAAGCAGGAAATGATTGCTATTTTGAGGATTGGACCAGAGATAGATTTTTTCAGGGAATCAGATAAAACTTCCAATCCATCTTCTGTCTTTTTCCTCTCTTCTTGTCTTAGGTTTTCTTGTTCGGCGGAAAAAACGCGAATACATCAGATCAGATCGGGTAGATTGACGTATTTTCGAGAGAAACCCATCTGCGATGATTTTCCAAAATCAAGCAGGCTGCTATTTTGGGGTTTTCGAAAAGTTTGGTCAAATTAAAGGCTGGGTTTGTTCTGACATGACATGAATAAAATCCATGTGCCCAGTTTTCGGAAAAATAGCACTTCTCGGCGGGCGCTATTTTGGTTTGAAAATCCTTCGTTAAGTCAAACACGATTCGATCTTCAAGTTTTTCGGGATGCAGTACTCCCAGGTGCAATACGAGACCAAGGCGGTCTTACTCCATGATTACCTGAAAACAGTTGACACAAATCTACACCAAGTAAATCCAGTGGTCGATTTGGAGCAGTTAGAAGGCATGAATCAAATAACATTGCAGAATATCGAAGAATCCGGATTGCTGCAAGCCGCATCAATTTCCATCACACTACAAAATGAACATAATTGCCTTATCAAAACTGACAACCCTACCACGAATCAGGCGGATGGAAGGTGTTTGGGTTAAAAATATAAAGGGATATGAAAGATGTTTGTGTTATCTTCAATGGCGAATTCTGAGCAGGTAAAGGATGATATAGGAAGGTTATGTTTGAAAATGACTAAAAGTGATAAGCAAGCTTGCCTAAGTTGGATTGAGGAGATGTAAAGATGAGTGCAGTGTTAATTAGTCTACTCAATAGAATCAGCACGGAGAGAAGATGGTGGAAGTCAATTCCCAAGCCATGGATGTGCTATAACTCATGTTCAAAATCATTATTTGAGGAGGGAATATTCTGTTGGGCCACTTTGATCAGTGACACTCCGCAAAATGATCATGATGCAGAGCTCACTTAGGTTCCACATGTCTCTGGTAGCATTGGCCTTCCAAGGCGTTTGATTGAACAGTATGAGAGACCTTAGGTGTCGCGGAAGGTTCACGAACATTTCACCGTCTTATGGGTTACTCCAGCGGAAGAACACTTCAAAGAAAACAGTGATCTTTTGCTTTTTACGGTCGTGAGCTTAACCATGAGATGCACGTGCGTATTTCACAGACAGCCAGAGAGGCAATGGCGGATTGGGCAGATTGGTTCATCCAATTTCCCACTTTCTCCTACATACACGTGTATGGCTACATTGGCCACCCCGCCATGCTACCAAGACACCCTTCGGATAGGGTAGTCTTCATGGAGTTCCTGAGACAGTTGTCCGAGGTTCATATCCACTTGCGCCTGAAGAGGAAGACAGCTGTTAACTTTCTCGTTGAAATGGGACTATATAGATGTGGATTCGCGGCAGATGCAAAGATGATGGGTAAAGAAACAGCGAGGTTTAACCTCAAGTATCTCATTAATAGAAGATCCTATGATCGCAGAGGACTCTATGCAGCACACCTCGAGCAACACTCGTCACATAAGTCTTCTATGGAAGATTATTGGGTGAATTGTAAAGACGAGTATGAAGTGCGAAGAAGGAACTACAGCAGATTCAACCTCCCACAAATTGCTGATTTCATGTCAGCAGACATTGAGGCCTGTCAGATGATGAAGGGGAAGTCATTCTCCCCTCATTTTTCGCAGATTCAGTTGACTCCCAACCGCTCCCAAGAGTGGATTGGTATGCCAAAGAAGATACATCTATAGAAGAAAGAACGAGTAGAGTGGTTAGAAATAGCCAACTCTATCTCGACTGCAAGAAATCAAGGAAGGTGATACCTCACAGAACAGAGCCGCCACAGGTTCATTCTACACCACCTTCCACTTCAAGAAGAAAACCTAGGCAGAAGCAATGGTGCAATCCTCCCCGAGGGATGAGGATGTCAAAGCCTAGAACACAGAGGACACCAGTGGAGAAAGCCACATATAGTCCTGAAATAATCACGGGTATTGCTGCCCCAAAACAAAGAGTAGAGACTGCTACCCCTGATTCAGCAGAGGTTATCACTGAGGAACCAGTAGCAGTAGTTGTTGAAGAACCAGTGGCTGAACCAATGGCGGAAGCAACAACAGTAGAAGCAGCAGCAGAAACGGTGCCTGTTATGGAAACAGAGCCGCCCATATCACAAGTATCACAGCAGACACAAGTCCTCATCGACTTGGATTCGCCACCGAGAGACATTGCTCCAGCACAGTCTCACACATCTAGCATTCAAGGGCCTCACGTCCCTCCTAGCTGTTGATGCGATTTTTGTGACCTCACCAATCAGCCGAAGAACAAAATAGTTTGGGACTACTCCATTCTCTCTTGATCAAAGTATTCCGTGTGCTAAGATTGTGAGAAAGATCACACGTTCAACTCCAAGGTTCCTTAAGTGCGAATAGACCTAGTTTGGTTGATGTGTAATGCTGTGTTCGTACGAGGGGACTTACGCAATTGTTCAGACTTCTCACAGTTAGCAGCTGATATATGATTTGAAGGGGTTCTTGCGCGTATGATTTGGCAATGTAGCTTGTTTTCCTAAAGCTAATTAGAAATGTGCGGAAAAGTAAAGGGTTATAAGGCCTAAGAAACTTATATTCTATTCTAAATGCAGGATATGTGGAGCTTCATTTCAATAGACTTCAACCAAATTTAGCCTAGCCTCACGTCGGACAGCCTCAGCAAAATCGGTGCAATCAGAGGGATAGCAAAGGATGTTCAGATTATGATTTAGCATACAAACACCATCACAACGATGCATATAAGCATACAAACCACAATCGAAGTTAAACTCAAGTTGATCTCCAGTGGACCACGCAAGGCGAACTTATCATCAACAAGCCGCTAGTGGTGTGGAATGAAAGAAGTTATCTCAACAAAACACCACACATCAATGTAAGCTACTTGCATGAAATTAAGCTACTTGGATACGAAAGGAAGAAGAGACCTTGCTAGCAATTCATGACAAGACGAATTCCACCATCAATGAAAATATCTATTATCATGAAAAGTGTTACACAACAATCTCCCAAAAGTTTTCAAAGGGAAAACTTTCTTTCTTCTCCACACTATGCAAAATACTCTAATGCTAATGCTCAATCTCTCACAATGTCTACTGTCTACTCTGATTCTAATGAATTACAAATGAGGGGGACTTCCCCGTTTATAGCTAGCCAAGTCCCAAAAGACGGCTAGGGTTACAATTAATAGAGTGGC
The DNA here is from genome assembly GCA_007258455.2 of Sequoia sempervirens. Classification (NCBI taxonomy): domain Eukaryota; kingdom Viridiplantae; phylum Streptophyta; class Pinopsida; order Cupressales; family Cupressaceae; genus Sequoia; species Sequoia sempervirens. The sequence continues at coordinate 59 of VDFB02023812.1, read as the reverse complement.
CAGAATCGTGCCACCTCAGCCCTAACCCTAAAAACTGCCAGAATAGGGAGTGGTACATT